>APFE030836967.1:79371-138874 GCA_000404065.3 Pinus taeda
TTTAACCCCGTACAAAAATTACCTGCATACGAATTCTAAATCACAGGAAAAATAAAAATGCGAGAGCATAACACATAAAACACATATACACAGAGATTTCCCATTGGATCTCAAAACCAAGACTACCAACTTGATTTTTCATTATTATCCTTTCAATGTTATAATACATATTTATACATGCCGAAGCATCCAATACCATGGACCAAAAAACCATCACGTCCAATAACATGCACCAAAAAACCATCGATCCAATACCATGGACCGAAAACCATCGCGTCCAAAAAACTTGTACGAAAATCATGCATAAAACCATAGGTGGGTCCGCCCAACCTAAGATAGGGTCCAAAACCAAAATTTTCCGGGGCGCTGCCCCGGACTACATAAAGTGGGATTATGGGTACCCCTCAAACCCCTGTTAACTATGTGGAAAGAATATAACACAACCCAACAATACTAACCAAGGGAATCCCTTGGTTGAAGCCATCTGCATGTCCATACGAGAAAGCAGGACACCAAAGAAGACCAACATAGGAGTAATAAAATTAAATAACCTTCAAATGAAGAAACAGTTACAAACTCCTCTAGGGAAGACTTCTACCAAACCATACCATTAAAAACACTTCCTCTCTTCCATGAACCCCACAGTCTAGACAGACAAGCCATGATATAGAGATAGGTAACAAAGGGGAGAACATACCCGAGAACCTCTAGTTGAACCCACTGTAGATCTTGACCCTATCAATCGCTCACTCCATAACTCCTCAGTAGCACAATGGACTTCTCAAAACCTCGGTGATACTAAGATACAGTCCGAACAGGTAAATTACCAAAAGCCTTAATAGAAAAGTCAGGATTCTGCCATGTCTTGCTGACTTCACCTTCCATGCTTACATTAAATGGTCGCATGTGCCCCGCCACCCCTCCATGTGCTTCGTGAATGTGGAGGGTGGTGTGAAGGCTGCTTGAAAACCATTCCAATCCCATATTAGTGACTACAATGGGGATTTACCCGCTCGCACCCTGATTGGGGAGGAGGGTCTATCTCTTGGATAGAATGTTGATTATCTTTGTTTATTATATCTATTTTCTTGCTCCAATATTGCCACTAATGGATGCAAATCATTTTCCAAGTTAGGATTTGTCCAAGCCAATTCCAAGGATCAACCTGCATGGGAGCATCCCTAGTTTTCTAGAAACTTTACAGCCTTATTTCCTTCTCAATGAACAGGGGAAGACAAGAGGTAGTCAAAGGAGGGAAGAAATTCTCCTATTTCCTGAATTAGATGAGCTATATGCCAAATATGGATAAGTGTTTCCCATCTGGAACCCTGAATAATTTTTCTAATGATGTTCGTTACTAGCTTAGAGTCTCCTTCAATCACCAGCTTTCTGTATCCAAGTTTGGTAGCGAGCAGGAGGCCTTGTTTAAGAACATTAAATTCAACCTTGCTATTGGTAGCATAACCACAATCGACTACATAAATAATTCTCATTCTCCTTAATGAATCCTAAAAGATCCCTTCATATCTGTCTAACCCTGGGTTTCCTTTGGATGCACCATCGAAGCTTAGCTTTAAAAAATCATTAGGAAGAGTAGTGAAGTGGGAAGGAGAGACTACATGGGAGATAAGTAACTTCCACGAAGTCGGAGGAATCATAAAAGGGGATAAATTGCAGCTATCTAATATTTAGGCTTCCTAAGGGGCCACCTTCCAATCATTTGTATACCGTTTCTCTAAGAGAATTGTTTCTCTTATGCTTTTAGTTATACCTTGCTAAGCTATTTCTAAAGGTTTGTGCTGGTCTTTAGATATCTTGCTATTTATTTCTTTCCAGATAACCCAAAGGAAAAATCCTAGGGCCAGTGCCCAAGCACGATTGAGGAATGGAATCAAGAAAATACATTTGTGCCACAAGAGCAGGGCTTCACGGATAGTTTGGAGGTCTCGATCATGGTGCCCAAAAAGGATTTCAACTTGTCTTCTTTGGTAATTAGCATATGAACAAGAATTCAAAAGATGCTCCATGTCCTTATTACGTTTTCCACATAAGAAACAAAAATATGGACCATGAATATCACGTTTCTAAATCTTATCCCAAGTGAGGATGCTTCCTCTGCAAACCAACCATAAAATGTAAGCTACTTTTGAACAGAATCTGCCATACCATATCTTCTTCCAAATTTGATTGGGTTGGCCCTGATAATACTTAAAAATAGATTTGATAAGCTTCCTTGATGATAAATATGCATTGATTGGAGTATCCCCATCTGAGAATGTCCTGTCCATCAAGAAGGGTGATTTTCCTAAATTGAAGTTCTCTGTCCATTTACTCTAATTGATCAAAGATAGGTGGATTAGGCCAATCCTGGTAGACCTGCCATTACCTCCATCGAGAGGGCCCTAGAGAGGGTTTCCAAAACTAATCCACCGTATGAAAATAATTAGTAGTTGTGAAAAGGAATAGCTCCCCAAGGTCTGGTCAACTGAACAACTTCTCTCTCTACTGCCAAGAATCCTGCCAGAAAAGTGCAGTTTTTCCATTTCAGACTTCCTAGAAAAAATGTTGAGTAATGAGATCTCAGTTCCCAACTGCTAAATTCCATATAAAGGATCATTTGGGGGGGCTGGGGTCCTAGTACTAGCAAATATCCTTAGGTTGCAGTGACGTGCCATATTTTTGAGTCCATATTCTTTTCCAATGGTCTTGGCCCCCCCAATCCACCTCCACCATAATTTGGCCCCCATAACTTGATTCAAGATAAAAGGGTCCCTGAGGCTTAGAAATCCATCCATCTTGGGTTTCATCATGTTAGACCACGAGGCTAAAGCCCATTTCTTTAGTTTCTGTGCATCTCCCCATAAGCTTTTTTTGAAGATATATGTCATCAAATTGCATGAAGTTTTGGCAGCATCCATGTCGGAGAGCTAGAAAATATGAATTGATTGGAGAACGACCTTAAGAAGGATAGTTATACCCGCAATATTGAGCGCTCTAAAAGCCTAATTACTAGTATTAGATTGAATATTTTGAAAAATATTCCAACAAGAAGTCTTTAAGGATTTGAAGGCCAAAGGCATCCCCAAGTATTTGGTGGGTAATTAGCCAATACCAAAGCTGAGCACTTGAGAAATCAAGGATTGAATGTTCATAGAGGTATTAAAGAAAATAAGACTCGAATTCTCATTATTAATTTGCGTACCCGAGGCTGTCATAAAATCCTAAAGAATATCTTTAATCTTTTTTACTTCCTTCAAAGACACTTGAGAGAATAACATGACGGCATCCACAAATTGTTGGTGAGAAATGGGGAGATCATTTCCCCAATGTGTCATACCTTTGATTTGGGTGGAGTGAACCATTGATTTTAGATATGTACTAAGACCCTCCTTGCCTTAGGCCTCAAAAGGGATTACAAGTTCAAGTAAGAGAATCCTTCAATAGCGTGGAGAAAACAAGGGTCGAGATAAGAGACGAGATCCAATTTAGCTAGCAAAGATTAAAAAAATGCGTTGAGGATAGTAATAAGGCAAGACCAACTTAGTCGATCATATGCTTTCAAAATCATTATCAATCCAACAATTTTATGGTGTTTCAGAGAGTGAACCATTTCTTGGGAGGTAATGATACCGTCTAAGTTTTGGCGCCCTTCCACAAAACTAGTTTTCTCAAGAGAGATCAGTTGGGGAGGAGGGGCTTAAGGTGTTTAACAATGACCATAGAGATGATCTTGTAAATGACATTACAGAGAGAAAACAATCTGAAACACTGAGGGTCTTCATATTTAGCATATTTAGGAATTAAGGCTAAGAAAGTAGAGTTTGGATCCAGACATACTTTTTGATTTTGACAGGATTCCTCCACAACCTCCAGGATATCTTTTCCAATGAAGCTCCATGTCACTCGATAGAATTTTGTTGTGAATCCATCTATCCCTAGGGATTTGTTTTTAGCCATCCCTTTGACAACATCCTATATTTCCTCCATAGAGATCACTTGCATAAGAGCCATGTTTTGATTATAGGTGATCAATTGGGGAATATTTTGGGAGATTCTTTGAATAGATTCCATTCAATCTTGGGGGGCTCCAATAGGAGATACTGAAAGAGGTTTACCACTATATTTTCCATATATTCATGACTAATATATCTGTTCCCCCTTTCATATTTGAGAGAAAATATTCTATTGTGTTAACGTGTGTTGAATCATTGCCTTATGGAAGAACCTAGTGCTTTTCTCTCCCTCCCTCAACCATTGTATTCAAGATTTTTTTCTTCCACATGATTTCTTCATGTTTCCTTCTATCTTCAATCTTATTTATCAATTAGCCTTCCCCTTTTCTATCGCCCTCTGATCTTCCTTCATGAGTAATTCTTTGCTGGATTTCTTGAATTGTATTTTGAAGTTGTTGTTGATCTTTGATAATGTTACCGAACTCGACCTGGTTCCACCTCTTGATTCGGGGTTTTACCTCCTTAAGTTTTAGATGGAAGGTGTGGATGTGGTTTTTTCCTTGGACGACGCTCTCTTTCCACCATTTTTCCACCTTTGACATGAATGATGGGTCCCTTAGCCAGAAGGATTCAAAACAAAACGGGAAGATAATTGGGGTCATATTTATATCGATCTCCAATCTGATCAGCTAGTGGTATGATCCTAGGCACGAGAGAAGGGAAACTTCAAGAAAAATATCTTTGCTAATCACTTGCTCAAATACTAGGAATAAATCCATGCGGGACACTACCCAGTGAGGACCTTTTCTCCCTTTGTTCCAAGTAAACAATCTGTTATTAGTAGGTAGATCTACCAGATGGAGTTCCTCGATTGTATCCCAGAAATCCTCCATCTTTGCATCCATGCGTCAGATGTCTCTTTTTTTTCTCTTCTAAAGACTTAAACTAATTAAAATCTCCTTCTAAGATCCTCTAAGTAGAAGTGTAGAAGTTTTCTTAGCTGCTCGAGGAAAACACCTTTTTATTAAACTAAAATATTAAATTAACCTTATTAAACTTTAATAACAACATTAACGTTATGATTAAACTTATATATTAATATTAACTTATTCTTAAACTTAATATTAACTTATTATTAAACTTATTAATAAGTTTGATATATTTTTTTATAATATAAATATAAAATTATTAACATATATTATATTTAAGACATTTAAAATTATTAAATATAAATTTATTTAAAACCTTTGGCTAACATTATTCAATTAATGTTGTGGACTATGTGGATATTTTTAAAATAAGATGTGTGTAAATTTATTTAATTTTTAAGGTTAAAGTACCCATAAATTTTTTATACATGGTAAATTAAAGTAAATGGTGTGCATTGGTAAATGCATTTTAATGTTCAATATTTTTGTTATAGTTATGAATCTTCAGATATATCAACACATATTATATTTTAAATGGCTAATTATAGTATATTATTCACTATATATTTATAAATTATAATGGGTGTCCCATATATATTTTCTAGTTTTAAACACTAACCTTCCATATGTTGTGTTGACAATCGATGGGGTGATGACGTTAAACAATAAATTAGCGTCTGCTTATAGATCTTCATCCAACTCCAATTACACAAAATTATAAACTGCCATATATATTTTAATAATTTATTTTTTATTCAATGTTAATTATATTTTTTTTTATCAATATATCTATTTTAACGTAATTAACTTATTGATAAATTTTAAATATTTAAACTCATTTATATATTAAATCAAGAAAGTTAACAAATACATTTAAATACGGAGTAGCAGAGGACAAACTCAAAAATAACGCCCATGAAAAAATTCAACAAACGTAATTTCTTTTGAATAAAACTTCTTCCAAAACTCAACATATATATCAATGTAAATTAAGTTCTAATTGATAATTTTCAAATAACTCCAATGTCTCGCTTCGTGGACATTTCCTCTCTATATAAACCGCCCCTTCAGTTTCTCTCTTACAACGGTTTTTCGACTTGCATTTGAAAATAAGGAGACCCGATCGGAGGCCAACAACGATACGCCAGTCTTCCAACTTCGTGTCGATGATTCTATCCAGCAAACGCTTTGAATTTCAATCCATGAAGGTTGGTAAGCTCCCTAAATATGTTTTCGAATGTTGTTATTTATGATCATTCTATCTTTTATTTATGAGTGTTATGAATGGCAACTTACCCTTATTTTTAACATTAGGGTCTTTGTGTATTGTGAAATACTTTGTTGTTCAAATCTTGTACATTAATCGTTGTCCATATCTATGCAGATGATTTTTCTCTTGCTGGTGGGTTGGTGTTATCTTCGTTAGATGTGTGATCAAGAGTGTAAAACCAGATTAAGAAAAAAAATGAGGCCGAGGCTCAAGTGGACGGAGCAACAAATATGCCCAAAACATTAAAAACGAGGCAGATGAGTGGGAATTGTGAGGAGAAAGGTAATAGCTTTAGGTCTCTATGAAGAGATCGTCAAGAATGTTCATCGATCACTAAAGTTGACGAGGAATATCGAGCATTGCAACGTGATTATTTGATTCTATAAGAGGAATGTGGCACTCCGATGGAGGATGTGAGGTACAAAGGGACATCAAAACGCTGGAAGTGGAGAAACACACACTTTTGGATAAGAAAAAATCTCCAAAAAATCAATCCCTACTTTCGTCACCATCGTTTTAAGGTTGCTCTCCCTTCAGAAATGGCTTTTGGCAGTTTCTCTTTAACATTACAAATGTCAAGCAACCACTACTGTCACGCCCCCAGGCCTACGATAGTCTTCCAACCGTGCTAGGCGAGGTGCGGCACCATCGAACACTTTGTTTTTACCAATACTTATGTTCATGGACTACGCCTAACCACTTATCCTACTTAGTTTGTGTTTCTCAACCAAGTAATTATTAATGTGCCTTTATACCAATAAACACCCATACACATTCATTAACATTAGCAATTATATGTGAAGAACACAATTGCAAAGTATAAAGGGAGGGGCAACTCCCTAAACAATGAGTTTTCCCAACAATATATTATACAGTCTTTCAATATTACAAAGCTTTACAAATATACTTGGAAACCCCAAGTTTCATACTTAGCCAAATTTACGACTTTGTCACACCCCCATGTGACAACCAAGATTTCCTTGCCCAAGGTAGGCGGGCGCGCCCTCACACGAGCTACCTTCCGCACTTCACAACCGAACCTTGTCTTCGTGCACAACGGGCGGGTGACTCCACCAAGTCACCAAGACACCCCCTTCACACAACCGGCTTCACCAACATTTCATTGTGCACTCGGCTTCACCGCCGTTCCACCATTCTCCAACTTCGCACCGGTGGGCGACTCACCAAGTCTCCACCGTTTACCCTTGCATGATCTATAGGTGCTCACCCGAGCGACCAAGACACCCGTGCCAAGTCTCACCCAAAACCAAGTCGTGCGCTACCTCCATGCGGCCTTGCCCAAGAGCGGGCACATCACCAAAATCTGCGCCTTCTTCTTGCTGCATCCACCTCTTAAATCTGCGCACTTCTTCACATGATGAGCGAAGTCATTGAGTGCTCCCAAATGAGCTCCACACACTTCAATTTATACGAGTGGCAGGGCAAGGTCGTGGCTGCCCAGCCGACCTGCCCACGCCCTCATCTCCATCACAAACGCTTCTAAAACATGAGTCGGCCTCCTTCCAAGTATGGGTCGGCAGTGGGTTGAGCATTCATGCTCCCCATGCATATAAAAAACATCGCTCTCCTCCATTATGCCTTCATTATTACATAACTCCACGCATTCGTAAGTCTGAGCTTCGCATTTCATTCAAACCACATGCCTAAGGGGTGAACCAACTCGTCGCACCAATGGGAGGTTGTGCCAAGGACTGCAGGTCCTTACATCCTCCTCCCCCTGAAATCGTTGTCGTCCTCGACAACATACCATGTTGGTAGCCATCCGCCAAGATCAACATCAATATTTGTCTCCTCCTCGGTCCATGATGTCAACTCCTCCACATACTGCAAACATCCCTACAACATATGTAGAATTTCCATCTCCATCATGTGTCATCCCATCCTGTGAACTGTCATCCTTCCTGCCTGCCTGATGTCAACATCTCTTTGGTACACTGCTAGCCCTCATGACTCAAACTAGTCGGGTGATCAGTCCAACTGTCACGCTCAAATCATAAGAATGTCCCTCCTTATGCCTTCACTAGTCTATCTTGGATTTTGCCACATCCTGTACTCACCAAGAATCTCACCCATGCTCAGGTCCATGAAACTCCATCCCATCTGCAACATGTCATGATTGTTGATGCCAAGCCATCCCTACACCATCTGTTATACCTGCTCAACCTGTTTTAAGGACTCACTACCATGAGCAGCTAACAATGAGCCCCATCTTCTTTCCCATCTAAGAAGATGTGGAGGGAGTAGAGCCTAAAGGCTCACCCTCACTAATCAACTCAATCCATCTGTCAGGATTTTCTATCTCCGTCCTTTGTAGATATGTGACCTGATCCTCCTCCCGGACATTCGGCCTCATATATGCCTCATCATCATCATCATCATCCTCGACCACTTCTAGCCTTCTTGACACATCCAAGATACTATCAGAAAGAGTCCTGATGACTAACGACTGCTTGGTAAGCTTTGTCTCAACCATGGACAACCACTTACTCATCTATTCCATCCGCTTCTCATCCTCCATTTTCATCACTGCAACTTACAATCAAGCTTTGTCACTCCAATGGTTGGTACACCAATGGGCACATCCTCCCTTCCATCGTAAATGTACAACCTCTTCAAATGTGGAACAATCATAGCATCGAATTGTTTCAAGAATTCTATTCCCAGCATAGCTTCATAGTCATCTATCCGCACTATAGTGAAGTCGACCTTCCCTGTCCACTCACCTAGTGTTGTGTCCACCTTTTCAGCTACACCAAGAACATCATCAGGAGGAGAATTGATTGTCTTCATGTGTGCCTTCACCAATACAAATTTCAGCCCAATTCTTCTCGTAGTATCTTCTCCCATGAAGTTGTGAGAGGCCCCACTATCCACCATAGTGAGTATATCAACATCTCCAACCTTCATCCGAACATACTCCAACTTGTTCCTCTTGGGATCCCTCCGAGAGATCACCTCTGTAGTAGCAGCAACACCAAGTATCTGCATCATCCCCAGAGAAGCTTCTTCATTCTTCACATTAGATTGTGCAATCACAGCCACTTTCGGTCTAGAAGGACAATTCTTCACCGTATGTGGTTCAGCACATATCCAACACTTCAAGGCTTTCTTCGTCTTCGACTTATCATCCGATTTCGAAGCATCCTCTTTCTTCTTCTCTTTCGACTTTTTAGACTTCTTCTTTCTATCATCAGAAGTCTCATCATAATGCTCCACCAACTTGTCCACAACAGCAAAAGCTTCTTCAAGTGTTCTAATCTTCTACCTCTTCACTTCATTGCGTGCCCAAGGCTTCAACCCAATAATGAAGTTGAACACCTTGTCCCTCTCTGCCATGTTAGGAAGTTCCAGAACCGCACTGGCAAATTCCCACTTGTTATAGACATTTTTGGGCATTGCAACCCCAATCATAAATGTCCATAAACCAAGGGCTCCTAAGTCCCTAAAAGTGTTGCTTCACACCATAAAAGAATAAGGTCAGCTGATTACATCATCTCCTAGAAGTTCTCCACAAAAAACTGCTCAGAACTGGTCAAAATTGGACCATACAGAATGCCCAGTGCAAAGGGTGCGATGCATCTCACCTACTCAGTGTCAAGGGTGCGATGCATACTGGAAAGCCCTTCTGTAGGGTGCGATGGGTGAGAATGGACAAATGGCAGAGACAGTTTGCGAGGTGGAGGATCATGGAATCTTCCAGAAACTTCTCCTCTGACACTTGCCTCTCTAATTTCACCCAGGGATGAGTAAGAGATCATCAATCTCCAAGTGGAATCAAGAACTATTAGAGAGAGGACACTAATCAAAATCCTAGAATCTGACTCACCCCCCTACAATCATCTATATATGGATCCCTCATCACAGAGATCCAGAGGCTAGAATCTTGTATCTTGTAAGGAAGTGTTGTTGGTTTCCTGGTGCAACATCATAGTGTTGGGTGATCTAAGCTTTATATGAGGTGAAGAAGGGCTTTCATGTTGGAGGATGATGCTGGGTCAGAACAATTGGTTGTAATCCTCTTTGCTATTCTTGATATTGATAAAGCTATTCAAGTTTTCCTCCACATTATTGTATGTTCGATGATATATGCATTTTTGTGGCCAATACATATCTGGTCATGTACTTCTTATGATTGTAGATCTTTGTTCTTCGATAGGATTATTCTACTTTGACTCCACAGGTGCTCTTTGAAGCTGGGTAGACGAAAGAGGAGGGGCAAAGATCTGTCAAAAGGGAGAGGGACTGAGCAAGGAACCAAGTGCAAGACTGAGGTTGGTGTCCTTTGTTCCCCTCTTATCTACTTCTCATAAAGAAAAGCGAAAGTAGTTTTAGTTTGTTTGTTTCTAAGATAGCTACCAGTGTTAGTAGGACTAGCAGCTCCAAGTGGACACTAGATTTCCCAATAACAAAATGGTGACTCCGCTAGGGAGAAAATAGATTGTTTGCTTATCTATATTTGTTTGTTTTATAAACTTACAGACAGAGCCTGAAGTCAAGCCAGCTAGCCTTCGAATTGCATTTGCTATGCAAGTGCAAAGTAGATCAATGTTGCTTCAGTCTATCTCCGGGTTTTGTTTATAAATTGAACAATCAATTTGCAAACCTTCTAATTTCCCTAGTGGTGGCTCTAGTAACCTCATTAGATCAACCCCTATGATTTATATTTACTGAACATCACTTGCTCGGCCTAAATCCCTGAATTGAGCTGCAAACTGTGACCAAAGACCAAGTAGAAGTTTCGCACTGGTACCATCGCACCCTCTCTTCAAGGAAGTCTGTATGCATCGCACCTCCCATGTGGAGTAGGTGAGATGCATACCGGATTCCCTGTGTAACAAGTGCAATAGTCAGAAAAGGCTAATTTTGGCTTCAGACTTTGGTTTTTCTTCACTCTCTTCAGCTCTATTCAGGAGTTTTGTTGTTTGTGATCAGTATACCACTATGGAAACCCCCTTCCTTTCCATCATTCCACCTCCATTGTGCAAAGAACTATGAATGTTTTTATGTATTGTGCGCCATTTTCAGTTCTCTTTTACAAAGAAGTAGCGTAATCGAATTGTCGTTTCTTGATTTGGAAGTGTCGCAAGTGTCGTTTTCAGTCATAGAAAAGAATCCTATTGTTCTTGATAGTCAATTACACTGTTACTCTTGTATTTGATTTGAACTAGTGGTTTTTTAAGTGTCGAAAGCAGTTTTCAATTCAAAATTGCAAAGTGTTGTCGTTATCTTCCTTTTGTATTTTGAAGAAAAATTGTTAGTATTGTCACTTTGAAAAGATAATTCATATTTGTACTTAGCATTCTTCTTGTCATTCACACATTAAGAAGGCTAAAACCAAATACATGCATGTGCATTTGCATTTAGACTGCTTGTTGATTTGATTTAGGATAGTGCATCTAGTGTGTGCTTTGTGCTCTATGTTGAAAAAACCTCAGTTCTCTTTCCTTAGTAGCTAAGATTTTCATTGCAAAAAGAAGATTAAACAATTGTTTATCATCTTAGATTGCATTTTAGGAATTGTATATCTACATCACGCGGTGAACCTAAAAGACAAATTTCTTAAACAATATCAACTGTAAAATAAATTCAATGAACATAAAAAAGCTTTGGAATCTAACGCACAACATTTAGAAGTCTAGGTTAGAGATGTATTCCGGCGTCGTAAAGCCTGGTAACTGTCGCTTTCATTGTTGGTTGGCTGATTCCTCCCCTTTGAGATGAAAAGTGCCAATACGGACTTGTGCTCCCGTGTACCGTCAAGTATATATTGGGAGACCACAATAGGCTATATCCTTTATCATTAGGAAGTCGTGTCTACCGCCCTATCGATCGCAATGAATTGAACACAGCATTCGGGAAGATTGACTGTCGTACCGTAGAAATTATTCTGCAGTTTTGCGATTGGTTTGGTAATCCCTATGTCTAGATTTCCAGATTAGTCTCTTTCGTTCCTTTTCAGACTCCTTAAAGGAAAAGGTCCATCTGAGCACTTGTCACTTCAGGCTCATTAAAAATCGAAGGCGACTAGAGTCATCTTTTGTTTTTTCTCAACTCTTAAAAATTGAAAAAACAAGTTGTGTCAAAGAGTCTAAAATTCATTTAATTCGGAATCATTTTCCCCTTTTTATTTTGAGTTGATCAAGTAATCTGCAATCATGGAAGAAATTCAATCAAAACCCCGTTGTTCACGAAGGTTTATGAGTCAACTATTGTTGACTCCAAAAATGAAACTATTCCAGACAAAGTGAACTCATTTGACCGGGTCGAAGTCCCCTAGTTTGGTTGGAGAAAGTACTCCGACATCCTTGGAGACTCCGGTTACTCCAAACATTTTTGGTATCCCTGCTTCTACAGAAGAAATTCCACAACCACAAAAGGACATTACAACTGATCCTAGTGTGACGGTAAACACTTCTATTCCTGAACCGGCTCCATCTACAGCTGATTCGGAAGGTGTTATCCCCCAAACATTTGTCGCTGCAGAACCTATACCTTGTCCGACACCGGAAATATTTTATGGACCTGACAGTCTGCCTCGTCCGCCTGGATTGATTGCCATAGAAGAGATAGCGGAAGATCCTCCATCTAACACTCCATCACAATTTGGAGCTGGGATCACCCTATATCCTTCTTCATCAGAAGTTAGTCTCCCGCCATCGGAAGTTCCTAAATAATCACTAAGGAATCTTTTGGATAGATTAAATATGTCTGAACAACCATCGACATCTAGGACCATGTCATCAAACACAGTAGTAGCAGATCTTTCTGATGCTACTCTGACAATGTTTGCCGGCGTACCATATGTCCCAACATGCTCTCAATCGCTGGATGGAGTCCATCTAGGGGCTATTTTGACAGTATGGACTATTCCTGTTTGTTCTTCCGGAATAGTATCTGGAACCTCTTATGTTGAGTCTCAGCAAATTGATCCTTCGCAGTGTCAATTTGGGCAATCCGGTCCCCAAAGGAAAGTCATTCTTTTGAGCACTGGATTACCACCATATGGAGGGCCGTATACCCTTTCATTGTCTTCTTCGGGAGAACAACCATGCAGGAGTTCACAACAAAATTTAGGTTATGTTGGAATTTCATCTAGCGGTTGGGTACCAATCGTGCCTCAACAACCAAGAGTTGTATACTCAATGCAACAAAGTTTACCTATGTCAAATATCCCCACTACGCCGACTATTGTGGTAGTATCACAAGTACAAACGTTGCCTGTTGTATGCCAGCCTCAGGTTTCTCAGGTCGTAATGCTACAACCTCTTGTCCCTATAACATGACTACAATCACCAACTAGTGGAATGACCCAGGTTCAAACGGGGACCATTACCCCCATCTTGGTCAAATAGTCAGTACTGGGCAACGACTCATGGCTTCACAACCATGGCTGGTGCAATACCGACAACCACAATTCCAACAGGCTTACCAAGGATCTGAGCAACAAGTATTTGCAAGTAATGGGCAGCCGTACATTCAAAACGGTCAACATCAACCATATCATAATGGTCATGCCTATCAACCTTACCAAAGTTACCAGCATCAAATGCATTATGTTGGTATGCAAAGACCAACTGCTCAGGCAATCCCATCTTATCTTGGGTATGCTTCGCCGAACCTAAATCAACAGCTGCCTTTTGTGGCAACTTTAGAGTTACTAGATCTAAATCGACTAACGAACGATCCAATTGCTTACGCCCCTTGGTGGCCAGCAATTCCACATAAACTTCCATCAGATATTCCTAAATTTAAAGGAAATCTAGGTGAAGACCCATCAAATCATGCGATGACTTTTCATCTGTGGTTTTCATCCAACACTCTCAACAATGATTCGATCAGGCTTCACCTTTTTCAGTGAACGTTAACTGGTTCGACAGCAAAATGGTATATCAAATTGCCTAGAGCTTCATTTGATAACTTCAGTACCCTAGCCACAACCTTTTTGACCCATTTTCAGTTACCCATAAGGTACGAAAGGGGAACAGGACTGCTTACAAATTTCAATCAAACAACGGCCACTCACATATCCGATCATATTCATGAGTGGAGACATCGTCGTAGAATGGTAAAAACATATGTTCCTGATTAGTTGTTGGCTGAATGGTTTATTAAGTCATTGTCACTTTCTATTATAGAAGATGTGGCAAAGGGAGGAGTCATCACTGAAGAGCAAGTTATTTCTCGTGCACAATATCTAGACTTGATCTATACTCAGTCTGGCACACTCTACAATAAAATCCCTGATGCTTCTAGATCGGAATTTTCCGATCCTCCCCCTCCTAAATCAAACAAAGACTCTCATGTCGTCGATGGTGTGATAGGTACGACTAGCACAAAAACTATAAAGGCTATGTCAAAAAAGGCCCATACAGTTTTAAGTAAAAATGAAAATGAAGAACTTCTCGCCTTGGAAGTAAATGTCATGTCAACTGACAAAGGGAAAGAAACCAAGCAACCAGGAGGCAAGAAGAAAAAGAAAGGGAAGAAGAAGAAATAGGAGGAGTCGTCTCCTGAAAAATCTTCTGCAAACCCTTCTAGAGATAGGAAACCGAATCATCCATGCTTTATATGTGATGAGGATCATTGGACCAGAGAGTGTCCATATAAAGCTGAGCTTAGAAAATTCTTCAAGAGTTCAAAAACCTTGGCAGTATTGACTGATCTGTTTTCGAACCCAGGAACAAATCTAGTTGCTAGCGACAATGCTTCCCCGTCCCAAGTGCTAATGTTGTCTGTTTCGAAGCAGCTGAATGATGCTTTGATATCGACAAGGAATAAAGATTATGGGAATCCACAGATGTCGAACAACAAGGATAATGATTGACCTAGTAGTTCGACAACAACTTTGACTGAAGTTGTGCCACCCATCACTCCTGAATTAACGATGAAACCGCCAAAGGGAGTAGTACACAAATCGATGTTTAATCCTCGTGCCAGTGCAGCATACCATTATAATATAGTGGAGGATCTAGCCCAATCGCCATCCAAGATGTCGACACTTGAGGTACTGCAAAGTTGCCCCTCCCAAAAGCAGGCTTTATTATCAACGATAGGTGGGATTGACCCAACGGATTCCAATCTTGTGGCCTTTAATCACAAAGGATATGACCCTCAGTTACCAACTCAACTAGCTTTCCTTATTCAAGTGAAAGCCCTCAACAAAACTATTCATCGAACAATTATTGATGAGGGGGCATCTACATGTATTATGTCAATGAGTTGCTGGAAAACTTTAGGATCTCCACCCTTGTCGCGATCATCGACGACATTAAGAGCATTTGGTGGATGAACATACACCCCATATCGGATATTGAGTAACTTGCAAGTCGAACTGGGGGAAAAACAATAGATATTGATGTTGAAGTTATCAACGGAAACCTCGATTACAACATCCTAATAGGAAGGCCCTGGATATTTGCCATGGTTGTCGTTGTGTCGACCTACTTTAGGAAGATTGCATTTCCTTTCCAAGGAGGAATTACAATCATAGACCAACAAACATTTCTCCCCAATAGTTCACAAGTTACGAGAAGCATTCCGATGATCCATGGAAGCCCTAATTCGCTTCAAAATATCAGAGTAGGCCTACTAAAAGACCCCACATTAATGGGAACTTTTTCCCTACCGCCTCCAATCAATTTGGTGGAAGTGGCTAAGGTGGGAACCTGCAATATGATAGCTTCTATTCAAAAGATGTCAGAAAACCATATTAACATGGATCATCATCAGGTATTGCCTCTAAGTGCAATGGAAATATTATAGCAATCAATGTTTTCAGCATGGGAGGCAAACTCGTATCAACGCTCATCAAGTGTTTGGATAGATAGGTCTAAGGAATATGGCACCCCTTCAGATCCTTGGTCTCAAGTACACTCTATAGACGAAGGAATTGTTCAACCAATGATGATTGACAGGGCACCATGGGAAGGTTACCACAGTCGTTCCCATCTTTCGAATTGTAAGGAGGATAGTTCCAATGACCTTGACCATCCCTCAGTTTTTGACTTTCTGTCAAATACTGTAAATACAGTGGATTCCGAGAAAAACATGTCCAATATTGAAGAGACTATCGCCATAAATATCTTGACCAAAATAGATGTTGTAGAGAATATTCATGTTAGCAAATCTTGTTCTCCTTCAGAACTGGAAGTATATTACACTCTTTTTCGCAAATTTAGAGATGTCTTTGCTTGGTCATATGACAAAATGCCAGGCATTGAATCGAGTATAGTTGAACACGAAATTAAGATGTATCCAGATGTCAAACCGGTATGACAACGGCTCCAGTAGGTGCTCCCCAAGAAAGTCGTTGCCATCAAGGCGGAAGTTTGAAAAACTCCTCCATGTTGGTTTTATTTACCCGGTTCCTCTAACCGATTTGGTATCGGATATTGTTCCTGTAATGAAAAAACAAGGAACGATTAGAGTGTGCGTCGATTATAGGGATGTAAATCAAGCTTTTCTGAAAGAAAACTACCCTACGCCCTTCATTGACCAGATAATTGATGAATGCACCGGATGTGAAATATTTTCATTTATGGATGGATTTTCCAGGTATGATCAAATAGATATCCACCCACAAGACCAGTCGAAGACTGCATTTATTTTTCCGTGGGGAAAATTCGCATATTGCAAGCTACCCTTTGGTTTAAAGAACACAGGGGAAAATTTTCAGAGGGCAATGAATTATGCCTTCCATCACATCAAGAACATCGTTCAACCTTATTTCGATGATCTTTTGGCTCATTCGCGAAAGCGAACCAATCATCTGCAGCATTTAAGAGCAATATTTCTACGTTGCCGACACTACAAGATACGACTCAATCCACACAAATGTGTGTTTTGTGTCAGTTTTGGTCATTTACCTGGCTTTGTGGTCTCAAGGGACAAGATTCATCTTGACCCATGTAAGGTTCAGGCAATCATTGATTTGCCTCCACCTTCAAATTTGCTTCAGATTCAAAAACTCCAAGGGAAAGCAAACTTTCTGAGGAGTTTCATTCCAAATTATGCCGAACTTGCTAAAGGTTATACTCGTCTATTGAAAAAGAAGTACCCTTCATCTAGGACTAGGTTGCGCAAGCTTCCTTTGATGCTCTAAAGGAATCCTTGATAAAAGCATCATTAATTTACGCTCTTGATTATCAAAAAGACTTTAACCTGTATCTGGTTGCAGCGGATATGACCATAGCGATGGTATTAGTTCAAGAAGACAATGGAATTGAAAATCCTATATATTATTTAAGCCGAAACTTAAATGATACGGAAATGAAGTACTCCTACGTTGAAAAGCTAGCCCTCATAGTTGTTCAAGCGATACAGAGATTTCAACACTATGTCCTCTTCAGAAAAACTACCATTTTATCAGATTGCAACCCCATGACTTATATATTGTCACGACAGTTGCTGGGGGGAAAATATTCAAAATGGATAGAAATTTTACAAGAGTTTGATCTGGAATTCAAAAAATCAAAATCAAAGAAAGCCCTGGTTTTCGCGGAGTTACTATGCGATCTCCCATCATTGTCCAACGATGCAACATCCAAAGAAGCAATCATGGACGAAAATTTGTTTCTGATATCTTCAAGCGATCCGTGGTATGGAGATATAATAATCTATCTCCAAACCCAAACCTATAGGTCTAATACCTCATGTTCAGAACAACGACGGATTCGGTACCAAGCAAAAGAATACGTGATCATCAGTGATACCCTTTACTGTCGTGGTATCGATACAGTTCTGCAAAGGTGCCTCACCCATGAGGAGGCTAAAAAAGTACTGAATGATTGTCATTTAGGTGCATGTGGGGGGCATCAATCTGGTTATGCCACGATGCAAAAGATTTTACGAGCAGGATACTTCTGGCCAACAATGTTCAAAGATTGCATAACCACAGTCAGAAGTTTCCATGCTTGTCAAATGTTCGATA
This sequence comes from Pinus taeda, assembly GCA_000404065.3. Lineage (NCBI taxonomy): Eukaryota > Viridiplantae > Streptophyta > Pinopsida > Pinales > Pinaceae > Pinus > Pinus taeda. The sequence continues at coordinate 97,474 of APFE030836967.1, forward strand.
GCAAAACCAGGATACCACCCACACCTCTGCAACCAGAAGTTGTTGTTGGGCCATTCGCCAAATGGGGCATAGATTTCATGACATGTAACCCCACCTCGGCCTGGGGGCATGGGTATATCATAGTAGCAGTAGACTATTTTACCAAATGGGCCGAGGCGATGCCTACATTAAACAACAGCGGCGAAACGGCTGCCCTTTTCTTTTTCAATCATGTAGTCTCCAGATTCGGCATTCCACAGGCCATAGTCACAGATCATGGATCACATTTTCGCAATCACATGATGGTTGATTTGGTTGCCAAATTATGACTGTCCCACAATAGCTCTACTCTGTATTATCCTCAAGCTAATGAACAAGTTGAGGCAATCAACAAGGTCCTGAAGCGCATGCTGCAAAGGATGATCAAAGTCCATAAACGGAGTTGGCACCTGATCCTATACTCGGCCCTGTGGGCATATCGGACATCAGTGAGGAATGCGACCGGGTTTACACCTTTTCAATTGGTGTATGGCCTGGAGGCAATCTTGCCAGTTCAGTGTGAAATCTCGTCCCTCAAGCTCACGGTCGACCTTCTCCCCGGAACTTTAGAAGAAGAGGCTCATTTCTTAGAATTAATCTAATTGGATGAAACTTGTCGTGATGCCACTTCAGCTAACGAAGCCCATAAGAAACAAGTCAAAGTGCAGTTCGACAAAAATGTCAAACCTCGTGTCTTCTCAGAAGGTGACTTGGTCTTACTTTATGACCAGGAGTCCGACAAGTTGGGAGTAGGTAAGTTCAAGTCTTTATGGATGGGTCCCTATATTGTTAAATGTGTATTAGCAAAAGGGGCCTACAAGTTGGTGGATTATGATGGGATTCCACTGGCGCAACCCCACAACAGGTTGTACCTCAAGCGTTACTATGCTTAGTTCAGCATAGTAATCCCTATGCTTTTGTTACATTTTTGTTTTCGCTAAGGGTAATTGTTTTGGTTAGATAATCCACTTTTTCATTTGTTGCAGATGTAAAACCTATGGGAATCATTTGATGGATATGCCGACGGAGCGAGTCGTAGTTCGCGGAACCTATCTTCTGCGGCCTGGGCCATCTTCAATCCCAACGGCGAGTTAGTGAGTTTCAGATGGGTATGTATTGGTCGGTCGACGAACAATATCGCTGAATACAGCGCGTTGATATAACTCCTCTATGATGCCATCGCACATGGCATACGCTGACTTATCATCAGGATAGACTCAATGTAACTTAACTGAAATAAAGCTTCGAAAATCAAATATATATATATAACTGTTTATGGTTTACACATAATGTTCTGTAACCAAGACAAAATCGGTCAAATGACCCAAAACTCAAAATTCTAGGGGGCACCCTAGTCTAATGATGCTGGTGATAACAAGTCACCGCCTGTGCATTCATGCGTAAAAGCCTAGTCCATCGACTCGGCATGCCAGTAGTATGTTGCTACAACCGCAGAGGTAGCTTGTCGGTCCTCACATCCAGAATACTAAGGGTGAGACCCTCGACTTGATCCTATAATGTTGAAAGAGTCTCGACCACATCAAGGTCGCGGAGGATGGCCCTCCCCACAGCCTCTCCTGTCGGAGCGGCAGCTGGTTCTCTCCGGCATACTGCTAGTCGAACTAGTCCAATGTCTGCATGAGCACATGAGTTTTGATTAGTCTTGATCAAAGAAAGCACCTCCAGAGCTCCAACAAACCAAGTTCAAATGAGATGGTAAAAGTCACTTTTAAATTACTATTCACGTAATTCGAGTAAGGTATTAGTGTTTTTAACTCATTTTTCAAGCATATGTTTTCATTTCTAATCGGTTTGATGAAGTAATTGAACAGGAAGTACGACCTTTGAAAGAACAAAAGTGCTAACAGTGAATCAAATAATCAATGACCATTATCATGAGCAGTTTTTATGTGAAGTTCAAGCTCGTTAAAAATTAAACCTAAGAAATGAGCAAATGTTTCCCCCAGAGTTTAAGCTCATTAAAAAATGAACCAGTCTCCGGTAAATAACCATTACGAACACATTATCATCAACTTTTGAGCCTTGGTCATGTTCTCATCATCACCTCCAATCTGTTTAGCTGATCATATGCCTCCATTTGATTGTTTACCCCTTTTGAGGAACATTTGCGACGAGTGATCTTGTTGGCCATCATTGTGACATTGCCGTGATTGGAAAATTCCAAACCTTACCTGGAATCAACTCCTACCTGAAATCATCACTCGCTCCTCAAAAATGAGTCTCCTTTAAGCTCTTTTCATCTGACTCATAAAATATGAAAAGGTTGCTGAGCGATTGGCCTCTTCGGCTCGTTAAAGTCATTGGAAGTGCTATCCCTCCTCTAGATTTTAATCTTTTTGGACCTGAGGGATTATTACACAAAAGATCGAGCGCTTTGTCTTGTTTGGCTCATTAAAACTATCGAAAATTCATCCCTTTCGTATCTATTTATACTTTTTCAAACTTTAAGGGATTATATGATGAAAAAGGATTATTTGGAGTTTCCTTTCTGTCCCTTTTCAGACTCTCTAAAATTGAAAAAGGACCGAAGTTATCTTTGTCGTTAAACTCATTAAAATCAATAGGCGACAAACTTGTCCAATGGACGAGAACAGTTTCACACTGTCAGGTAGGCTCGTAAAACATAGTGACAGGTTCGCCCGAAGGGTGAATTATAGAACAAGCATATGTTATCCTCCTCAAGCTTGATAAAAATAAAGAGGTACTGGTCAGCAATGACTGGGGAAAATTGGGAAGAAAACTTGAAGAAACGTTATTGGTACCAAGTCGCTCTTGAACATGACACTTTCACTCCATCTGAGTCAAGTTGGGTTATTCCGTTCACCGGTCATATCACCATTGGTCCATCACACCATCCATATTTGGGGTTAACGCTACCAATCCATGTCAGTGTCACTGGTATGTTAAAGAGAAGTCGCTCAGAGAATTCACTTGTGTCTCATCTGCTGCAATACATTCACGATCCATTCTTTCATGACCTCCACCCTAAACCCTGTATCATCAGATCGTTTTCACCTCCAAAATCATTTGCTCTGTTCCATGTCGTAGATGTGGGATTCATTAAGGCCCTCCTACGACGGGTCGCTTCTTGTCGACATCAGCTCATTATCCAAGAAGTTGACCTAGGAACAACCCCTTTTAGTACTTTGAAGCTTGCATGCCTCAATGGCAAGTTTCTCACTTTCGGTGACAGGTTTACATCAATGGCCTTCGACCGAGAGATTTTGCGTGGTGTTCGACGCCAAGTCCCTTTTTCACACTGCGTGAATTGTACTATAGTACCTTGAGGGTCATTGCCATTATTGGTGATTCCTCTCGCGCCTGTTAATAGTTTACATCATTGGCTGGTAATCAGGCGATGTCTTTCCATGTTCGACTCCAGAACATCTTTCACATGGATCGACTTGTACTCCGAGTGAAGATTGAATGAGTTTTGAAGACCCAGGATCTAGTTTCATCCATCCGGGCCTGCGATATATTCAGGAATATAAAGACATCAAATGTACATCATTGCTGAACAGATGATCATCCAAATCAAAGGATGATTACTCCATCCGAATCATCAGTCTGCTACACAGATGGTTGTCTATCCTATGTACATGAAAATGAATTTATAAAGCTGAGCATGGGAATGCCCGCCTCAACTAGATCATGAAAAATATTATGAATATAATGTATTGTATTGTATCTTATTACAGGTCACCTTCCATCTTGACAAAACTTCGGATCCTCATGATAAAGCATTTCACCCGACATCAAAATATTAATGACCTCATGCTTTAGGGGGCAACTGTTATAGACATTTTTTGGCACTGCAAACCCAATCATAAATGTCCATAAACCAAGGGCTCATAAGTCCCTAAAAGTGTTGCTTCACGCCCTAAAAGAACAAGGTCAACTGATTACATCATCTCCCAGAAGTTCTCCACAGAAAACTGCTCAGAACTGGTCAAAACTGGACCATACAGAACGCCCAGTGCAAAGGGTGTGATGCATCTCACCTGCTCAGTGTAAAGGGTGTGATGCATCTCACCTGCTCAGTGTAAAGGGTGTGATGCATACTGGAAAGCCCTTCTGTAGGGTGCGATGGGCGAGAATGGAAAAATGGGAGAGACAATTTGCGAGGTGGAGGATCATGGAATCTTCTAGAAACTTCTCCTCTAACACTTGCCTCTCTGATTTCTCCCAGGGATGAGTAAGAGATCATCAATCTCCAAGTGGAATCAAGAATTATCAAAGAGAGGACACTAATCAAAATCCCAGAAGCTGACTCACCCCCCTACAATCATCTATATATGGATCCCTCATCATAGAGATCCAAAGGTTGGAATCTTGTATCTTGTAAGGAAGTGCTGTTGGTTTCCTGGTGCAACATCATAGTGTTGGGTGATCTAAGCTTTACATGAGGTGAAGAAGGGCTTTCATGCTGGAGGATGAGGCTGGGTCAGAACAATTGGTTGTAATCCTCTTTGCTATTCTTGATATTAATAAAGCGATTCAAGTTTTCCTCCACATTCTTCTATGTTCGATGATATATGCATTTGTGTGGCCAATACATATCTGGTCCTGTACTACTTATGATTGTAGATCTTTGTTCTTCGATAGTGTTATGCTGCTTTGATTCCACAGGTGCTCTTTGAAGCTGGGTAGATGAAAGAGTAGCGACAAAGATCTGTCAGAAGGGAGAGGAACTGAGCAAGGAACCAAGCGCAAGACTGAGGTTGGTGTCCTTTGTTCCCCTCTTATCTACTTCTCATAAAGAAAAGCGAAAGTAGTTTTAGTTTGTTTGTTTCTAAGATAGCTACCAGTCTTAGTGGAACTAGTAGCTCCGAGTGGACACTAGATTTCCCGATAACACCGTTGATATGTCTGAAGGTTCCCTGTCTGCTTTATGAACTTTATCTTCATCCTTGCTTCCCACGTTTCATCCCGAGGATTGAAATGGGTCTGCAAAGCTTTCTTCATCTCGTCCCATGAAGTAATGTCACCGGCACTGTCGTTGGCAATCTATCCATCCTCCTTCGCCACCACATCTTAGCATCCTTTGTCAAGAAATGAGTAGCTACCTTCACCTTCATCTCATCATCAAATAGACCCAATCGTTCCAAGTATTGCTCCATGTCCCATAGAAAGTTGCCAAGAGTCTTCGCACTCCTTGTACCATCAAAAGATTCTGGTTCTTTGACTTTCACATGAGGCACTCCTCCACCTGAGTTATGCCTCATGGCCTTCTTCAACACCGTGATCTCATCTCTGGCTTCGTTAAGAGATTTTTGCAAGTCCATGATCTCTGCAAGACCTCAGTCTCTTGCCTCTTCAACCTCCTTGACCCTTACTTCAAGTTGTGTACACATAAGATCAGTGTACTCGTGTTGATTCTGGAGTTCATCGAGCTCTTCCTTCATCTTCGAATTGGCCTCTTGATCTCTCTCGACCAAGTCCATCTTCTTAGTCTAGAAAGCTTCTAAGTCCTTCATCTTCTCCAACACTTTTTCAATGAATGCCATAGTAGCATCCTTCACACCGTGACTAGACCCAGCCTGAGATTCAACCGCCATTGCTAACAACTTCCTTCTTCTTTACAATCTAGTTTCGACCATCCAATAGCTTCACCAAGATGTGTGCAACCTGATCCAGCCCTTGTTCCACTTGTATGTGAAACAACTTCCTTCACCTACAAGTGCCTGCTTCACTGTTACCAACTGTCAAGTGTATGTACACCTGCTTCACCCAGCTTCTTGCAAGACTCCTCCAAGTCTTCAGACTAGCTCTGATACCAAATGTCACGCCCCCAAGCCTACGGTAGTCTTCCAACCATGCTAGGCGAGGTGCGGCACCACCGAACACTTTATTTTCACCAATACTTATGTTCGTGGACTATGCCTAACCACTTATCCTACTTAGTTTGTGTTTCTCAACCAAGTAATTATTAATGTGCCTTTATACCAATGAACACCCATACACATTCATTAACATCAGCAATTATACGTGAAGAACATAATTGCATGGTATAAAGGGAGGGGCAACTCCCTGAACAATGAGTCTGCCCAACAATATATTATATAGTCTTTCAATATTACAAAGCTTTACAAGTATACCTGGAAACCCCAAGTTTCATACTTAGCCAAATTTACAACCTTGTCACACCTCCGTGAGACAACCAAGATTTCCTTGCCCAAGGCGGGTGGGCGCGCCCTCACACGAGCTACCTTCTGCACTTCACAACCGAACCTTGTCTTCATGTACGACGGGCGGGTGACTCCACCAAGTCACCAAGACACCCCCTTCGCACAACTAGCTTCACCAACATTTCACCATGCACCCGGCTTCACCACCATTCCACCATTCTCCAACTTCGCACCGGCGGGCGCCAAGTCTCCACCGTTTACCCTTGCACGATAGGTGGGTGCTCACTCGAGTGACCAAGACACCCGTGCCAAGTCTCACCCAAAACCGAGTTGTGCGCTACCTCCGTGTGGCCTTTCCCAAGAGTGGGCACATCACCAAAATCTACACCTTCTTCTTGCTGCATCCACCTCTTAGATCTGCGTACTTCTTCACATGATGAGCAAAGTCATTGAGGGCTCCCAAATGAGCTCCACGCACTTCAATTTATATGAGTGGTAGGGCAAGGTCGTGGCTGCCCAGCCAACCTACCCACGCCCTCATCTCCATCACAAACTCTTCTAAAACATGAGTCAGCCTCCTTCCAAGTACGGGTCAGCCGTGGATTGAGCGTTCATGTTCCCCACACATATAAAAACCATCGCTCTCCTCCATTATGCATTCATTATTACATAACTCTACACATTCATAAGTCTGAGCTTCACACTTCATTCAAACCATGCGCCGGAGGGGTGAACCAACTCGTCGCGCCAACGGGAGGTCGTGCCAAGGACTGCAGGTCCTTACAACTATGGTCCCTGTCATGCCCTTATCCTAGTGGTGGCCTTTCAACCATACATAGGCAGGTGCATCTCTGCTACCCAAATTCTTTTCACCAATACTAATGAGTATGGGCCATGCCTAACATTCAACACTTCATTATTTTTTTTCAATTCTAATAAGAATGCTTCATTTTACACATTGGAAATAACATTCATCATCATCATTTATAAATATACACAGCAGATAAACTTCTTTTAATGGGAGGGGAAACTCACAGATTAGAGTCTACCCAAATGATAATAAATATACAATTTTTACAGGTATCTTTACATCCACAGTCTTTGCCAAGAACCCCAAATTCACCTTTACAAACTGTCCAAAAATCAGTAGCATGGCCTGCTCATTTACGGTCACCCACCTCAGCAAGTCAGGTCGCCCTTCCATTTAGCAGTGCCCTCGCTCGTTCAGTAGTGCAGCTGGTTTAGGTAGAGGCGCCCACTTGCGGGTCACCCATCACAACTTGTCGTTGGGGAGGGGCGCCCACCCTTCGTGTCAACCTACATGCTCGATCAGACAATCATGCCAACCATGCCACCATTCCCTGCAGCTCGTGGGTTAGAGGCACCCACCCCGGGGCGCCCACCACAATTCGCCGTTGGGCACGAGTTCCCTTGCTGTCATGTCACCTCTGCATTTAGTAGGTAGACGCGCCCCATCATCGGTCCACCACACTGTATTTGTCCGTTCGGGCATGAGCACCCTTTGTGACTCATCTATGCACAAGGTCACCCCACCTACGGTTCGTCCACCCAGAATACACCCGAAACCTACACTTCATGTTTGGCTTGGCTCGGTACTATGGCGTTCGGTTTGTCTGTACATCGCCTTTCTTCATTTTCTCTTCTCCTTAGCTCGTCCATGTATTAACCCAATGATTTATGCTTGAAATTCCTTTATGTTTTTCCACCACCAATTCACCATCAGTATATCCCTGTTCTTCAATGGTTAAGGTGGGTTGGTCTGCCTAGGCCGACCACCCAAGTCACCCATGAAAAATACCAAAAGATGCGTTGGTCCACCCAACTCGTTGCTCCGCACGTCGGCCCACCAACTCGTTGGTTTTTCGACACCTCTAAAGCTCGTCGCACGTGCCTTTCTATACTTAGCCAATTTTTCCTTTTTGGTTTTTCGACACTCGAAGTAGCTTGGTGCAACTCATCATCACAACTTGTCGTCACACGTTTGTCAAGGCACGTTTAACCAAACAAACTTGCTCATCATCGCAACTCGGCTCGTTGCCTTTAACCGAAGTTCTCAACCCCTTCGTCACTTGTTGCACATGCTCAACTTGTGGACGTGATAGTCCTTGTTGCATAAATGTCAACGATGGTTGTTAGACTCCAAGATTTTGGTTGTTGTTTGTTGACTTTTCCTGCTGATTTCACCCATCTATCTCTACCATAGATCTATGGAAGAAAGTATTTTTTTTTAAATAAAATTTGGTTATCTGTTCAAAAGTCAACAAACTTTTTTCTACCTAAAGTTCATATATATATTGGCGAATAAATTTAAATAATAAAAAAATAAAAAATAAAATGAATTCCCAATATTAAACTATAAATAAAGGGCATAATTTTTTAGTCAAAAGACAAACTAATACGCAGTCAAAACAAAACTCAATAGTAATACCATACCTACAACAAGTATAATAAAGAAAAAATCAACCTCTTAAACATTAATCAAAGTAACATAATCCATTTTCAAATAAAAATATGTAAGAGATAGTATACATGTTTCTGTGATCAAATTCACAATTAGATGAAGACATTTTACCAATTAGCTTTAATAATGAAAATAACTAAATAAACCATTCAATTAACAAAATTTATAATTATAAGAATTGGACACGATAAAAAAGATATCAGTAAAATTTTCTACACTTCAATTCTGAAAACAAATTTGATATGAATATACAACAAACGTTCAAGATCTTTAGGCTTCCAAACTCCATTGATAAGGTTGCATGCAATTCCACTGCCATCTGGTGACCAATATCTATAAGGTCATGATAAATGCTATGTCCTATCTCTAAATGTTGGTCATACCGCTCTAAAAACTCATGATAACTATCATGCCCTTACTCCTGTAAATATTCACCAAATCCCTCTAATTGTGATGGCTCCACACAATGGAAAACTGTGATAGAAATCTGTGATGTCTCCACTCGTAGTGCACTGTGATGAAAATCTGTGATGTGTCCATGTGAAAGAAAGATGCACTACCTCCTTGTCTCCATGGTCATTCCCTCATTATGATTCACTTGGTCACAAAATTGCAACACCTCAGGCCTCAATGATCTCGTCACCTCCTTCGATATAGTTGAGGAAAGAAATTTGTAGTTTTTAGGCTCAAAACCATGATAGCATGGTCTTTTATGTCGTAATTTTAATTCGCATCAATCCAATACACTTTCCCAATAACATTTTTTATACGTTTTTATATTTTTTCATTATCTTTGAGCTCCATTATTTATACCTAACAATATAAAACCCTTTACCTCTATTATAAGTTCAATATATTATGTCATTTTTTCCTCAATATATCTCCCAATATCCTCCAATATAAATGCATGTGGTATAACATTGCTCCCAACAAAACCTTTGAATATAAATCACTAAACTTCTATAAAATTTCAACAAACTGGACATACTATCTTTGCGGTATAGTTGCATTAAACGTGCAATGCCATTGCAGTCCTCTGCCACCGATTTCATTGTACATCATATGAGCTTGTAACAATTCTTTTTGCTCCATATCTAAGAGAATCCAATCCATTTTTTATGCTCTCCTTCTACGGGGATCTTGTGGGATTTTTTCGATGCTAACATGACATCTTTATTCCCGCAATCTTTGGTACTTATCTTTCACTACAATCTCATGGCTTGTTATACCAGTCCATTGGTAGTCTTACCACAAAATTTGTACTGTTTATTAATGGTTTCATGCTTTCATGTCATCACAGCATGCCCTGTCATGGCATTTTGCCTTGCATATGAGTTCTTGAACTATTCCCTTTTTATCCCTATACATACATGAACAAGTCATAAGTAACATATATTAATGCGCATTTGCATTGATAAAACATAATAAAGCTACGATGAAGTGGATGAGCATAATTGACATAAAAGATTATTTGTTTAAATACTCAATTTCAAAATTCGTGTTGTTGGAAAATGTAATTCCACTTGTCTCAGTTGTAACTTTCTATGTAAAGAGTCTGATCCTATTCTAGAGGAGTGGTTTCCCTAGTTTGGTGTGTCAGTGGGAAATTGTGAGGATTCGACCATTGACGAGAGAAGAATAGCAATAAGGAACCCAAATTGTATAGGAGACATCGTCCGATACAGTGGTTGTGGTAGATCAACAATTTACATTTGACGCCATTGACAAAACAAAGTCCACCCAGCAAGAGGTATTTTGAGATGGTTGGCATGCCACTATTAGAGAACCACTTGGAAGGATTTAATAGTTCTATATTTAATTATGGACAGACAGGAAGTTGTAAAACATATACCATGTGGGGACCATCAAATGCTTTAGTTGAAGATAAAATCCTTCACAGGCATCGAGGCAATTCAGGATTGGTGAGATGCTTTGATTTGGTTGACTTGGAGGAGGAGAAGGTTAGAGAGGCTTCAGGAAGCGGAGGCACCATCGTTTTGATGTTGGGATTTGTGTTTTTTTCCTCTAGAGGCATGTTTTCGGCGCCATTGTTGTTTTTGCAAGGTGTCCTGTCCTTCTTCAGAGTTTTCCTCCTGCTTATTTTCTTTTCTTCAAAATCGAGCTCATCTCTGTAAATCACCTTTAAATTGAGATATGAATTGTGAAATTCCATTCAAATTGAGGCATTTCGAGTTGGTTGTCGAAGGGCTAGTTGAGGACGTCACTTGCTATGGTGTGAAGCCTATATTGTTGTGCATGTGGTTGGCCATGCATGTGGCTAACCGAGAGTCATTCCTAGTTCAATTGATTGATTGCAACAAACATCCAGTGAGGGATTGCTACGTGGAGCAAATATGGGATATAGATCTGGAGTGATTGCACTCACAGGAGATGTATGGTGCCTTCCTAATTTTTTCTTTGCAAGCTGATCTTCTCAGTATGTGCATGCAAGGTAATTGCATCCAGGTGAGGCGATGAAACAGGGGAGTTCTATCTGTTGTGTCATACATGAGTAAGAGAAGTAACAACATTTTTATCTGCAAAAGACTATGGATTTGTTTTGAGTTGCACCTAATTTGGTAAAGAATTTAAGCTCTGTCGATGGAGAATCCTTCGACCTTGCTTTCGATGGATTCAAGTGCCCACGAAGATTGCGAAACTGCCAGACAAATGGTATTTTATAGACCCCATTACATTAATGTGCCATTATCAGTGGAGATAATCCCTTTTCCATTTGGGCGAATGATTCCTCTGCGACTACGTCCTTGGAGAAGGATCAATGGTGCCTACCTACCGTTCCTGCCTATGTGAATATTTAAATGCTAAGACTAGTTTTCTTGAAGTGAGCCTGTGATTGGGCTTTGTGAACTCAATTAGTCGATGGTGATTGTGGCATATTGTGCACTGCTTGTGCGTTGAGTTGCTGGAACCATGGATCCATTGTGTTGTTTGGTGTAGCCAATTAAAGTTGTGTGGACCATAAGTTGTCACTGAAACCGCCTTCAATTTTTGAGGAACATACATGCTCTATTTCAATCCACAGAAGAGTTAGTGTGGGTAGCATCTCCATGTGAGAGTTGCCTCACCATTTGGACTTCCACTATGCCGCGAATTAGTATATGCTTAGTAAAATGAATTTTTTCTTGAATTATTTTTGGGTTTGTCACTGAAACATGTTGACCTCGATCAATTTAACATGTAAATGCTATTTGTTAGAATTGATCACTTTAACAATGACGAATTGAAGTTGGAAAGATTGAAGATGAAGAGACCAAGCTTGGATATGATTTTAGAAGAAATTGATTGTGGTAGTGGATATTAGTTGGGTGAAGCAACAGTAGATGGACAAACAACATAAAATATTGTGTGTTGAAATATCATGGTATCAGAGCCCTAAGGGCCTGACCCCTCCTGGGCGTGTCCCGTCCTGGGATGAGTGAAATAAGAAAATATATTTGAATTGTTTTAATTTTTTTCTTTGTCCATCATTGTGGAACGATGGAGATACGAGAGATCTCTCTACTCAAGCATTGTTTCAACATTCAGCATGATTACATATCTCCATGAAACTAGAATGATGAAGTAGGTACTTCATTTTGTTGGAGTAGAGGTGCACAGATCAGTTTCAGAAGCGACAATCCATTCACATTGTCTAAGATGCATGGAGCCCTGCTTAGAGGTAGTCATGAAGTTGAGGGCTACATTTGATAGGGGTACAGGTAGCAGTCGTCTCGGAGATATGCGGCAATTTCTATAGACTATCATAGCTCTTGGGGTTACTACAGAAAATTGCATTGAGGGGAGGCCACTGAGATTGTTGTTCGAAAATGTCTAATATTTTGAGGCATCTGCGCTAAGAAGAGGATGCGTCAAAACTGAGGATCTAACTATTTGTGCATTGAAGGTCAAGGTTTGGATTGCCTAGTAGATCAACAGCAGAGGTTGAGCCATCAAACTAACTATGCAATCTATTTTGAGTTTGCCAATCGAAAAGCGAGATCCACTGGAGTAGTGAGCTAAACGAACTAGGGAATTGTTGGGTTGTGTTATATTCTTTCCACATAGTTAACAGGGGGTTTGAGGGGTACCTGTAACCCCACTTTATGGGGTCCAGGGCAACGCCCCGGAAAATTTTGGTTTTGGACCCTATGTTAGGTTGGGCGGACCCACCTATGGTTTTGTGCATTTCACACATGTTTTTTGGACGCGATGGTTTTTTGTCCATGGTTTTGAATTGCGATGGTTTTCGGTCATGGCTTGGCGTGATGGTTTTCGTCCATGGTTTGGATGCTCGGCATGTATAAATACGTATTGTAACATTGAAAGGAACATAATGAAAAATTCAAGCTGGTAGTCCCGGTTTTGGGATCTAGTGGGAAATCTCTGTGTATACGTGTTTTATGTGTTATGCTCTCGCATTTTTATTTTTTTCCTGTGATTTAGAATTCGTATGCAGGTAATTTCTGTACGGGGTTAAAACCTACAGGAATAGTGTTTTGTCTGCATCTTTCCCTAGATGAAAATTTATGGTGCTGCTAGATGCAGTCGAGGATCAATTAGTGGATTTTGAGACTAATGGCGTCAATGTAGTTTGGTGCAGAGCCTGAAGCCTTGGAGACCGAGATCATTGAAGGCCGAGAAATTGCTTGAACGTGTTCTGTGGTGCCTCTATGTAGGTGGCTAAGATTGTGGGATATGCAAGATCCTAGAGGATCGCTGCATAGATCGTTGGTTGTGTTGGAAGCCTGCGGTCATGTGAATTTGCATATGTTCAAGAAGATGCATCTCTCATCGATGAGGCAGCACGGGAATACAAAGTGCATTGTTGCGTGTTTCCTGCAAGGTGGGTGTTTGCAGTGAATTGAAGGAGCTTGTAGTGGAGGCGAGAGCAACATTGAAGCAGCAGGCCCAAGGTTTCCTCCTCCAACACCAATCTACTCGAAATAGAGGAGGGAGATTTATAAAATGGAGTGCTGTTTTGTCTGGTTTGTGGGTGAAGCTGACGTGGGAAGAGGAGAAATCACACCTGAGTTTGAGTCTTTGGCTGGAAGAGGCCACGCCAAGGATCCAATGTGGGTGGACTACGCAGTGGGATTATCATGCGAAGGAGGATTGGATGGATTGACAACATATCAAATCACCAAAAAGGTCAATGAATTAGATCAACTCACCGAGTTAGGTCAACCAAAAGGTCAAAGAATGGACTGACAAAGATCAAATCACCATAGTGGTCGTGAAGGACAAATACATTGTGAAGGATGATTTCATGGGGTGGGTGTCCGTCGACCTTAACGAGGTCTCTACGAGGGTGCCCCCTGATAACCCTCTGGTGCCTCAATGGTACCATCTGGAGGACTGCAAGGGTTCCAAGGTCCCCAAGGGGGAAATCATGTTGGTTGTTTGGATGGGTACCTAGGTGGATGAGGCCTTCGCTGAGGCCTGGAATTTGGACATGGCCATGGTTTATTTGGAGGGCTTGGCAAATATCCACTCTAAGGTATATCTTTCCCGAAGCTCTGGTACGTTACGGTTAATGTTACAAAGGCCCAGGATCTTTAGCCCAGTGATAAGGCCCGATATCTTGAAGTGACTGTGAAGGCTCATATAGGTAACTAGATGTTGAAGACCAAGTTTTCCTAGAGTCGGACCATGAGCCCCCTCTGGAACGAAGACCTCCTCTTTGTGGCAGCTGAGCCATTTGAAGAACATATGGTGCTTAGTGTTGAGGATCGGAAAAGGCCCAACAAAGATGAAGTGTTGGCGAAATGTATCATTCCTCTAAACATTATACCAAGGAGAATGGATCACACGATTGTGAATTCGAAGTGGTTTAACCTAGAGAAACCGACGCTTGCCGACATGGAGCCAAAGAAAAAGGAGATAAAGTTTCCGAGCCGGATACACTTGAGACTCTGTTTGGATGGTGGGTATCATGCTTTGGATGAGTCAACATATTACAACAACGATCTAAAGCCAACATTGAAGCAATTTCCTGTAGGTTCCATGCTTTGACCAAAGAACTAGATCATATTTTAGATGGCATAACATATGATTTATTAGAGATTTAAGATGAATTTAGAGAGAAATCACACGGTGCCTTGACTTCAACCTCTATTTTGTCAAGATGCATGTATTTCAGGTAAAAATGTCATTCATGTAAATCTGGTTAAAAGAATTGGATGTTGTATTGTTGTGACATTTAGTCTGGCCAACTATTGTTGCGAGTTTGTGTCGTTGTTGGAATTGGACATTCCAACAATAGACAAATTTAACTGCAGGAATGATTAACCATGAGATATAATGAAGACATGACAGTGAAAATGGCATTAGAGGAGCTGCATCAAAAATTGGAAGATGATGGACAATCGAGTTTGTGTGAATTAGTGTGAGTTTTTGGAATAGATTCATGGTGTAGTATGAGTCACATATTTTAATTAGAACAAATACACATGTCATATACTCTTTTGTAATGGTTAGTTGTGGTCTTGGAATGTTTTATTTACCTGCTGTAAGACCTAGAGAGACATGCATACCCTTTGTTATATGTTCCCTCTGTAAGAGAGTTTTAACACCCTGGAAGAGTGTGTCATGCAGGATGGATACTCTTGGGTGGGACATATTGGTTTTAGACTCCATGAGGTGAAATTTTATATTTAGGGGGAGTTCATCGAGAGGTTGGATGAACCATTTATGTGAACGACTTCCTAGTAGACTCGCAATTGCAGCAGTTGGGAACCCATGCATTTTGGTAGATGGTTGTTCCTTTATATGGACATTGACAATTCCATGAACAAGGTGCAAGGTGTAATTACGAGACTAGACCAGATGTAGATCTTACAGATTGATATCGAGACAAGTAGACATTAAGGGGGAGTGTTGGAAAATGTAATTCCACTTGTCTCAGTTGTGGCTTTCTATGTAAAGAGTCTGTTCCTATTATATAGGAGTGGTTTCCCTAGCTTGGTGTGTGGTTGATATATTCTCTCAACCAACAGATTGTGTGTCCAAGATAGTTTTCCTATCTTGAGACAATACTTCTCTATATATGTTGTTATCACTCAGAAGTCTTCCCTAGAAGTTATAAAAGAAGGAATAATCCGATGTAACCACAAACCTAATCTTTTAGACTCAGGTTCTAGCCAACCTAAGTCTAGAGAGGGCTCTCTCTTTATAATTTAACTTTGTTTTGGGTAGGATTTCAAGCTAATTATTAGTACTCATGATGTTTTTTTTATTGGGTGGTGGAATTAAGAAAACATATGGGCAGAGCAAGTATTCAGGCCATTGGGCTATGGAATCAATAAAAGAGTGGCTTAACTGGATTAGATCAATCACTAAAGTAAGAGTTCACAGGGTAGGCTAGCATAGCGAAAAGAAAATCTGCAGGTTCAAATGGATGAGGTAGTCCTAACCAGGGCAAAGGGCAATGAAGAATCCTTAATCAGGATTAAGATGAAGAAAAGTAGAATGATCAGTAGCAAAGGGAAACTAAGAATCCTTTACTATGGACCAAGGGGGGTGAAACTACGGAAGTAAGGGAGCAATTAAGAATTCCCAGACCAAGATAGTTTAGCAGAAAACATATAGAATGTAAATATTTAAAACAGAGAGAATTTAACCTAATTCTGAGATATCATTCCTTGTTTACTTTTCAGATTTCATAAGAGACACATGTGAATATTTATAACATGCTGAGAAAACAATATTTAAGCATGAAGAGATAATATTAATTTGGTTCCAACTGTGCACAAGAATCCAGTGAAATGTCCTTAGCTTTATTTCATGACCTAGTGAAACCAGTCTAGTCTTGAGTACAATAGCTCCTTGGCTCAATATAAAATGTCTACAAAAGTTTATTTTAATCCACACTAATTACTTCAATTTGTGAAGTATTTATACAAAAAATGTTACAAAATATCTCATAACAATATGAGAATTATTCTAGGAAACTGAAAAAATCTTCAAGCATGAAGATAGAGACAAATGGTTGTCTTCTTGTTGTCCCTTTTATTGTGATTGTGCTGGCTGTTGTAATTCAAATTTGGCTCTTTCAGTTGCTTGATACTTATGTGCTGGAATCACTTTATGTCTTCTACCTACTCATACTCTTTACCTGCTACACTTTAACTCTGTTTTATCTGTTTTAACTGGCAACCAAATAGATTTACTGCAGTAACTTTATAGTAAATATGTTAGTTTCATCCACCATTCACTGTCAGGTAATTTCATCCTTATAATATTTCTATATATCTTGTCAGCTTCAATATACTTGGAAAAATTTGGCCTACTGATGAACAAGTGCTTGAACTCATGCTCTAGGAAAAACAAATTTTCCAGATTATCATATAATACCTTTCCAGTGGGCAAAGATTTTACCCCTGAAGTACTAGCTTGGTTGCTGGCCAGCTTGTTTAGTCTTTCAACATAATCATCTTGGGTCATCAAGATGTCATGTCTTACCATAGGACTAGGAAGTCCTTTTTCCTTTAAAATACCAAACTTTGTCATAAATTTGTCAATGTCTGGTTGGATGCTCTGGAATTTTTTCTCAAGGCTAAGCATGAGGTTCCTCTTGGTGAGAATCTTCTTGATTTCTGTGACTGTTCGTGTTCTATCTTCTATGCCTAGTTCATCAAGCTGATACTTGTTTCTGTTGTTCAAAAATGTTATCAATTGGTTGGCCTCTTCAGGCTTCTCTCCTAATTCCTCCATTGTCTTGTGAATTTCTTCTGTAGCCACTTTTACCAGTTTAGTTTGCTCAAAAATTACTTGAACAAATGGCCAAACATCATTGATGGAGTCAATGATGTTGGCCCAAAGAATTTCCTTTATGTCTCCAAGTGGTTGTTGCAATGTTAAGTCCTTTTCAAGGACTTTTATTCTTTCTCCCATTCTTTGATTCTTCTGAGCTTCTTCCTTCTATTGAATTTGTGCAAGTTTGCAATCAGTTTCGAAACTTGACACTTTTTCTCTAAGTTTTTTGAGCTCAGTAGCATGGATGTTCATTTCCTCCATGGCTTTTACTAATTCAGTTGTCTTTTCTATGGATGTCCCTGTGGTTGTAGATATACCTGTAATTGGCAGAGTTGTTGTTGGTGGAACTGTTGGTGCTAATGAAGCAGCCAATGTGGAGGGTACTGTTGTAGAGATTGTAGGAATTACAGTCTAACGAGTGGTGGCCAACTCACTTTGTCTAGACTGTATCATGTTATCCAACTCTTTTTCTGTTTCTTTTAATTGTTCATTCAGCTTAAGGACTAGGTCCATAAGCTCTTCCTCCTTCTTAGTTTGCAATATTTCAGCTGTTTGAGGATGATGCAGAGGAGGAATTTGGGGCTATTGTTTCAGTGTATCTATGTAATCGTTTTTCTTTTTAATAAGCTTTTCTGCAGCTTTCACATCCTTGGGATCATGCCCCAGTTCTATGACTAAGTCCTCTAAGGAATTTATCCTAATATCTTTGGCCTGTGAAGAGGCCTTCTCTAACTGGAACTGTGCTAATATATTATTCAGGGAATTTTGGAGTTGGTGAGCTACAATTGCCTTGTTGGTCAAGGTGGAGTAGACCATTTCCCCAGTCTGCTTGTGTAATTCTATTTGGTCAATAGGATGGATATCCTTTGCTAATACTTCAAATTCTGTCTTTAAATAATATGATATTGACCCAGGCTACTGTGTAGCAGGCTTCATAAAAGTCATCTGCATTTTTCCTTCTTTCACATCAAAGGCTGACATTAGCCTTGTCTGATTAGTAGGAGCCATTTTTAGGTAATGTGCATAGCTTTAGGCCTTCAACCTTTCATTCTTGGCCTTTATTTCTTTATATTTCTCTTTGATGTCTTGGCTCTGACCAGTTGGAGCTTTGAATGAGGATACTTCCATGCTCTGTTATCTCTCTAGCATTTGATCATGTGAAGTAGAAGGTTCTTGTGTACCTCCAGAGGGAGTGGTTTTCCTGCTTTCTGCTCTTTTTGTACTTGTAGTTCCAACTGTTTCTTCAGTGAACTCTTGTTCTGAAAATGGACTCAACCTTTTCCTTTTGACATAAGTCTGGGCAACAGGTCTGCTAGAAGGAGTGGCCTCCTCTCTATCTCTTTTAGGATTCTTCTCCTCATTTAAAGGATTCTGTAAAATAGGTGGATTACTCTTGATGTGTTTTGGCTGAGCCAGCTCTTCTGATATGTCTGGTTATTCAGATTCCTCTTGCTCTTGAAGCTTTTCTTCTGGTGGTCATTCACTGTGTTCCTGTGTCTCCCTTTGGGATTGGGATCCTTTTGGCACCTGTACAAAGGAATCATCATCAAGTCTTCTTTCTAAATCAATCAACACATTATTGGCAATAGTTTTTGTGTTATCCCTATCTACTAGAGTATTCTCCACCCATTCTAGTTGATTTTCATACTGTTCTATTTTAGGAATTCGGTGGTGGATGTAGGGAGACAACTTGTTTTTCTATCTTCTGTTACAGATGGCATCAAAGGGGTCATATCTCCAGATGAAGCTTTGTTTTAGTTTGAACCCTTGAAGGATTTACTTTGCAACTCTTCCAGCTTCTCTATTGTTACACACAAAGGGGCCTAGCTAGTCTTTTATTCGAAGTTGTGCCTTTTTCTTGGCCTTCACAAAATGTACCTTATCAAAGTTGATTAGTTGCCTTTAGTACTCTAGGGCAGACAATCTCATTGGGAGGTATCTAGGGAATTTATAAAGTGCCAATTCACAGCCATATATTCTGATTTCAGTGTGATTTTGGTACAAGTACCAATCTCCCACTTTGTACTGTTTGGACAGCTGTATGACCCTCCTGATATCTGCACTAATTCTTGGAGGAGGACTTCCTATCAGCATGGTCACTACTGGATGCACAAATAGACCTATAAAATCTATATAGGAGTATGGAGATTCATATTTGTGGATTAAAGGTGTCCAAAATATTACTGACCTAGGATTGCCTTTGGTGTCATGATTCTAAACAGTGAAGGGAAATTTGTCATATTGATAATAAAGAAATAGATGATACAACACTGATGAGTATTTGAATACTCTCTCATTTTCCAATCTCATGAACTGATCATGCATTTTGTCTGAGATGAATTTTTCATAGTCAAAAATGATGGCAAGGGGCTGCCCAGGAGTGAAAATGGACATGTAGGCAAGAATAATATCATCTACATATTCACTAGTAGTATAGCCTAGAATACTGGATATCAGTGATATGATATCTTTGCCAAGCTGAGAGAAAAAAGATGACATGTAAGGAGGGGGATCCTTTGGTATGTGTTTTTCTTCTACAATGAAATTATGGAGGAACTAAGCAAATTTGATGGAGGTGAGTGTAGGGAATCTGTTAAGCAGGTCTTCGATATAAAGGGGAGTAAGATTTTGGCCAGGTCGCAACGACAACATTTCATTTATGGACTCAGTGGTGATGCTAAAAAGTACTATCTGGTCGGGGGACATCACCGCTCTTAAGGTGGGATTGTAGCTTGCATGATAGTAGTGAACAATTTCGGGGAAGATATGGATTCTAGAGAATTAGTACTTAGGAAGGTTTGATTCCCAGAGACCTATTTTGTCTGCATGGTTTAAGTACTGGTCTCTGTACCTGCAGCATAATTTCAATGGGAACTCTTCAACATAGATATTTTTTATTTGAAAGTATTTTTCTTCCAAAGGGAGACAGTCTAAATCCTGGTGGGGAATGGAAATTGGCCTGACATTCAATGCAAATGATGCAGCCATCCTCGGTTCTTGTGGATTCAAGAATGGAAAAAAAGGGTTTTCTGTTGAATTGGGGGAAGACTGGCTCAATTCAGAGTGGTTTGAGGTTGCTGCGTAATTTTTCTACTTAATTATTGACTAACTTAAAGCAATTGAGTAATGAGTTTTAGGAATAAGAGAGGGTTTTATTTACTTAATTACTGACTAACTTAAAGCAATCGAGTAATGAGTTTTAGGAATGAGACAGGTTTTTACAGTGAATTTGGGTAGATACCTGGTTTTGGCAGTGAACAGGTTGATGGGCGACTATGCACGGTTTGCAGAAGGTTTCCATGACTGAAGGATGGATTGTATGTTCAATAGCTTTGGCAAGTTAACGGTTGAACATGCATTGGTCGTTGAACGTACTATGTCACTTGCATGGGAGTCTGAGTGTATTTTTCATAATAAAACGAAAACTGTGAGTTTTTAGTTTTATTGGTAAAGTCAACTATTTTTTGGCGGGTGCATAGGGGACAAGTACAATTGGATTTTAGAAGGGGATGGGATTTTGTCATTAGCGGGAGATGGTAAGCGGGTTTGATCACACTGCTCTTTAGGCTAGGGTGGTTTTGAGCGAAGGCAACCTGATGCCATTCATCGGGTGCCACGTAGCAGTGGGGTGAGCAGTGAAACCATCCATATCGGGTGGGTAAATGGCAGCCTTAGGAGGCCGCCCAATATGATCGTCGACCGTTGGATCAAAGGGACCAGATTGTACGATGATCGGGGTGGGGTTGTGACATGAAGTTTAATGGAGGGACCCGATGAAGGTTTAAGCATGGAAGGTTTAATTAATGATGGATTATGTAGGTTTAATGACATCGGGAGTGATTTCATTGACGGAGATAGATTATTAATTAACCACTGATTGATTAATTAATATCTTTTATTCAGCGGTGGGTCTTGGTTATTAATTAGTCATTGATCGACTTAATTAACCCATTAATCATTCACTAATAGAGCTTATGTTTCAAACTTCAGGGATGGGATATTAAAATTAAAGAGATTTAATAAAATATATGGGAAAGGGGTATTTTTGGGATTTAATATATAAAGTTAAAGTTAATATGAATGAAAGAGGTAAACGGATTTAGCGATAAATACAATGTACATTTTTAATTCATTGGCTTTGTATAAACACATTATAACTTAGGCTTAATGTTATTTTTGTGGGTTTTCTTAGGAAAAGGAGTTTACTTGGGGGTAATCACTTTTCTAAGGTTTTATACTTAGGGAAAAGAGGTTTTTTTAGGGAAAATGAGTGAATTATGGAGGGGTGAATGCTTGGGAAGGGACTTTTAGTACTTAAGACCTATAAGTTATTGGGCCGAGGGTCCGGTCCCTCTAGAAGTCAGAGAAATGCTCTGAGCCCCTTTAACTTAAGGTTTTAGGTACTTTAAGACTTTCCTTGGAAATTAGTTAAGTGAAAAATGTAATGAATGAGGGGAGGTTAATCAATTGACTATATGTACTTTGGTAAATGCTCAATTATTATCCATGCTTTAGAAATTTGATGATGAAGGTGAATGATATGATCTTATCTAATCAATCATCACAATTCTGCAACCATCCAACTACTTAGCCATCTACTCATCCTACCATTTTTCTACACTTTATTAGGGTGCACTTAAGCTGGAAAACCCTTATCAAAACATTTTCTTTTCTTTTACAAAAGTAATCTATCTAAGTCTATCCTTATTACATCCAAGGGCTCAGATTAAACAATTGGGCTCTTTTTATTAACTCTACCAATCTACTTATCTGCCAAGATTAAATAGTTTGTTCATATTTTATTCTCTATCTATAAACATGAAATAGTCAAGTTTAAACACTTTGACTATCCATAGATTGTGGCAAAAGTAAAAAGCTCCACACAATCTTTTTATTCTACATCATAAGTAAATGGTAGTGGCATTTTGACTTGCACACTTTCATGGTCTTTTTATTTTTCCTCGGGGTTCATTTTTTCATCTTTTTTGACCTTTTCCATTATTTTTTGTCCTTTGATTTTTCTTTTAGGACATACCCCCTTTACATTTTTTAATTTTTTTGATTTTTTGAATATGGAAAACATTTTCAAAAAGCAAAGGTGTGTATATATTACAGATTTGACCTTAGCTATTAAAAAATTATGACTCCTATTGGTATAGGAACATAACAACGGCTCCACTTGGGGATGGCATTTCCTGGTGAAATCTCAAGAACTATGAGATCAATGGCCTTCTGAATTACTGTCATTTTACTCTGCAACTTTTCCCTTTTACTTTACTGCCTTATTGATATTTATGATAGTGAAACTTTTGAAGCTTAGTGCCTTCTCTTTAGGCTTCAACTCCAAAATTACCATCCAATCAACAC
The DNA here is from genome assembly GCA_000404065.3 of Pinus taeda. NCBI lineage: Eukaryota > Viridiplantae > Streptophyta > Pinopsida > Pinales > Pinaceae > Pinus > Pinus taeda. The sequence continues at coordinate 120,244 of APFE030836967.1, forward strand.
TAAACTTTGTGAAAAATAAAATATGTACAAGTGATTAGTGAAATCAGTGACTGGGATCTATGTAGTGCTTAATCATTTGACCATTAACTAGTCCTCCTTCTACTTCTGCACCATCCAATTCTTTGAGGAAATAAGCATTGTTACCTCTGAAAGCATAAATGATATAAGGGTTTTTCCATAGGAAGTCAAACTTCCCATGTTTACCTTTATCCTCCCTTCTTAAGTCTCATTTCAAAATTTTATCTCCTAGATAGAAATATTCTTCCTTTTTTCTTTTGTAAAAAGCTTTCTTGATTTTCTCCTACACAACTTGGCATCTGATATACACTTCTTCCCTGGTCTGTTGTAAGTGAATTATCTGGTTGATCCTTCTTTGAATATCATTTGGCTCAACCTGTGCTTCTTGGAGCAATTTCATCACTAGTGTTCCCAAGGAAGATGGGAAAACAACCTCCATTCCATAGACTAGCTGCTAAGGACTGGTACCAATGGATTTCTTTATGGTCAGCCTATCTTCCCACAAGGCATTTACTAGCTTCTTATTGCAGGTTTTCTTGTTATCTTCCAACAATTTTTTGATGATATTCACTCAGCTCTTGTTGGAAGACTCTGCTAGTCCATTTCCTTGGGGATAGTAGGCTATGGAGTGACCCAGGGTTATATGATATTTGTTGTAGAAATCAATCATCCTCTTTGATTTAAAAGCTACTGCATTGTCTGTGATGATCTTGGTTTGGCAATCAAATCTGGACATAATGTTGGCCTCAAGGAAACCTATTATGACAGTATCAGTAACTTGTCTTGAAGGTATGCCTTCTATCTATTTTGTAAAATAATCTGTTGTAGTCAAGATCCATCTATGTTGGGCAGAGGAAGGGGGATGAATTTCACCAATGAAGTCAAGACCCCACTGTTGAAATGGTGTTTCAGTAGATATTGGTTTCAAAGGTATGGTAATAGTTTTCTTTTTCCTTCAAAAATATAACGATTTGTGGCATGAGGTTACAAATTTATTTACATCAGAAAACGGAGTGGGCCAGTAAAAACCAGCTCTTAAGATCTTATCAGTTGTGGTCTTCCAGTAAAGATGTCCCCCACAGTCACTTGCATGAAACTCCTGTAATATTGTGTCAAATTCTTCCTTTAACAAATAATTGAGAAGGATGCCTTCCTAATTTTTCCAAAATAAAGCATTGTCAATTATGCAAAACTTCAAAGATTTCATTTTTAAGAACCTACTTTTAGTTCTTGACAACTCAGGAGGAGCTTGAAAATTTTTTAGAATGTATATAATATCAGCATACCATGGTGAATCTGTAAAGGCTTGGCTAATCTGTGGATTCACCATCTCCTCTTTGTTATCCAATTTTGCAATGAAATTTATGTCTAGGGCCTGACAGCTTGATTCAACCATGAGCTTGGCTAAACCTTGGCCTTTGATCAATTTTGTAGGTTTAATTTCTAAGTCATATTGTAATATCATAGCTATCCACTTCCCTCTCTTTCCATCTGGTCCATCCCGTGTTAGAATGTCTTTGACTACAACACTGGGAACATAAGCTACTATATGAGAGTACAAGATATAAACTCTGAAATCTTTAATAGCTTTAACTAGAGAAAAAACTTGCTTTTCCATTATATTATACTTTAAAGGTGTATCTCACAAGGCTTTACTAAAGAAGGCTATTGGTTGTTCAAAACCCTGATCATTTTTCTGCAGTAGGACTGCAATAATGGTATGTTCTGAAGCAAACGAAAAAATGATGAAATCCCTATCAAACATTGGACTGATGAGAACTGGTGTTTGTGTTAAGGCTAGCTTCATATCTTGAAAAGACCTTTTAGCCTCTAGAGTCCATGTAATAGTTGAATCTTTCTTTAACATGTTGTTTAGTAATCTAATTAGTTCAGCTAAGTTAGAGATAGATCTTCTCAAAAAGTTTATTTTACCTAAAAATGCTTGTAGTTCTCTGTTGTTACTAGGATGTGGTATCTGCAAAATGGCTTCAATTATTATTAGGTCGATCCAGATAAAATCTTTGGAGATTATGTGGCCTAATATTTTCCCTCTTCCAACCCAAATAAATATTTTTTAGGATTCAGAGAAATTCTATACTTCCTACACTTGGTGAAAACATGCCTCTGATGATCCAGTTGTTGCTGATCCGATTTAGAGAATACTATGATATCATCTAGGTATATTACCAGGAAGTCATGGATTTCTTTAGCAAAGGTTATGTCCATTTCTCTATGAAAGGTGGCCCCTGTGTTCTTTAACCCAAAAGGCATTTTCACATACATGAAAGTACCCCATGGAGTAGTGAATGTAGTTTTTTCCTCATCATCTGGGTGGACTAGAATCTGGTTATAACCAGAAAACCCATCTAATAGTGAGATTCTGGTTGAACCTACTACCCTCTGTAATATGTGATCCATTTTAGGAAGAGGGTAGTTATCCTTGAGTGAAACTTTATTTAGATTCCTAAGGTCAACACACAGTCTAATTTCGCCAGTTTTCTTTCTTGTATGTACCAAATTAGAAACTCAATATGAGATTCTAATTGGTGCAATAATCTTAGCTTCATACATTCTTTTGATCTCTTTTTCAATAGAAGGAAATAGAACGAGGTTAATCCTTCTAAGCTTCTGTCAAAAAGGCTTCTATTTTTCTTTTAAGGGAATGGTGTGTTGTGTTACGCTGGTATCATAGGACTTAAGGTCCTCATAATTCCAAGCAAAAATGTCCTGGATTTCCTTTAGCTGTTCTATGTATTTCGCTTTTTCATTGGGAGGTAAAGACTTTGAAAGTTTTATAATTTTGGGATCTTCTTCAGAGCCTATGTTACACTCCTCAATGTCTGATTTTAAGGGTTCCATTTTCGGCTTTTTAGGGACATCATTTGAATCAAATAAGTCCTCCAAAGGAGTTAATACTTTGGGCAAAAAATTGTCTTTAAGATTGATGACATAAGATTCTTCATTGATTACTTCGTCAATTTCAATTTGTTTTATGTTTCGAATGTCTGATTTTGTAAAGTTTGTGGGATGGAAATTATCTTTCTTTTCATCTTATACTTTGTCAATTTCTACTTCATCAGTGCGATCAAAATCTAATGTTATGTCTGTGTCTATGTTACTATTTACAAATTCATCATCTAAAGTTAGAAAATTGTTAATTTGTTTATCATTATTGAACACTTGCCAGTTCTTTAAGTTGTCAGGAATAATAGGTCTATGCCTAACCTCAGCAGTGTATTGATGGTTGGGTTGAAATGGAAACTTGCAAGTACTAGAAAACATGGATAAACTGTGAGCTTGCATATTGTGTTTTCTTGGAATAATAGCAAGCTTGGTTTCTAAAAAAGTATTTAGTATTTCTACCACTGTTCCTCTATAAAATCCTAACCTAGGATCCCTAGTCATATAAACAACATTAATTTGTCTTATTACCAACTCATAATCTCCCATAATAGAGACTCTTATGGCTCCTAACCTTTTAACCAATTTCAGACCTAACTGAAGTGCTTTGTACTCGGCCATGTTGTTTGTACATTTAAGGTTCAATCTGTAGGCATGACCCTCGGAATAATCATTTTCTAAGCTGTAAATCCATACTCCTGCTCCTGAACCTAGTTTGTTTACTGACCCATCAAATTCAAGATGTCATAGAATTTCATGTTCATAATTCCTACTATCTGGGGAAATGTAATCTTCTTTGAATAAAGTATCTAGGTCATCTTTATTATCTGACATCTTATGAATTTGGACACTTTGATTGTCTTCTAATACTGTAATTTCTTTTGGTTCTGCAATAATGATGTCTGAAGTGTTTTCTTGGTTAGATTCAACGTTATAAAGAATGAAAGAATCAATATCATAATCCATTGAATATATAGGAAATTTTTTAGGTCTCTACTGGGTACTCACTACATACTTCATTAGAGTCTCTCTATATATTTTTTTGGGATGTCCAAAGACTGATATGGTAGCATATTACATGTCAAGTTGTAGAGATCCTTGGAGTTTGGCACCCCACGATCTATACAGCAGCATGCCATACTTAGGTGGTATATCAACAACAACTATGTTCATAAGAATGGTCTTAGCAGGGTACTGCACTAGGGAAACACACAGGTTTTTTATAAGTCAAAGGCACTTAACTTGGCTTGAATCAAATGAAAACAGGTCTTTGTAGGGTCTAGTGATATCCAAGTTTAGCTTATCCATAACGGATTTAGGCATAAGATTGTGTGAAGCCCCAGAGTCTAGCATGGCATTATGTAAGATTTTATCGTGGATGTTAAGGCTAATGTAGAAGGGTGGTATCCCTCCTTCCACTAGTTTTCCATTAAAATAAGGATCGAAAATTAACAAAGGTTGATCATCAAATAGGCTAACGAAGTCTTTATTTTCAACGAAGTTTAAAGATTTTCTTATTTCAGATCTATAAGTTTCATGTTTAACCAGTTCTGTTAAAGGGACTGAGATTTTAAGTTTGGCCACCTCTGCTCCCAAATTGAAAGGTAGAGGGGATTTGTCTGTTTGAACATTTGAAATCTTAGCAACAGGGTTCGGAGTAGTTTGTTCTTCTTTTTCAGTTTTTGGAGTCTTTTTAATTGGATTTTCTAATATAATTTTAGGAGATTGTTCCACTATTTCCTTGAGGGGAACTTAAGTGGAAGGTTTCTCATTAGAAGGTTGGTTGTTGGTTACATCTTCAATGGTCGTATTGGGAGGGTTCCGACTTGGTGTGGAAAGGATTTGTAGGGTTTTTGTAACTAGAGGATTCTAATTTGTAACTTTCACTTTCTTAGGCTAATTAGGTACTGCTTTCTTGTTTTGGTCTGGAGCATCAATGTTCTTTTTCCTCCTCAAATTGTACTGTTTATGCACTTTGAAGATAGCATAATCATACCCTTGCTTGTAGTCGAAAGATTCTCCAGTTTGGGTATGTAACTATTGAAGCATGTATAATCCCTAATCATCCTGAGTCAGAAAGATAGTTTCTTCCTCATCTAACCCCAGTAAGTTGATTTGGGTGTCTACCTCAGGGTCTTCTTAATGGGAAGTTTCAGCATAATTATCTTGGAAATGAGGTCTAATGTTCTGATCAGACCCACTTTTACCAGTGTTTTAGTTTTGGTTCTTCTTAAAGTTTGAATTCCTTACTAGAGGTTCCTATTGGCTATCCCAGTGAAGTTTCCTTTCAATGTTTTCTATTCTGTCCATCAATTTTTCCATTCCTTTAGCTAAAGCATCCGTTTTTTGATCAAAGGGTGAAGTTTCATCTTTCAGGGGTGTTCTCCTTTCGTTTCTAACCCTAGCTCATTTGGATAACAGATTAGCTTCTACGCTAACTGCTACACTTTGCATATCTTCTAACGTAGGGGGATTCCTTTCACTAAGTTGAAAAGCCATGTCAGTGTCAAATCCGTCTGGAAAATTTTTCAGGGCTAAGCCAGGTGGAGGCCTAAGGTCAAGTAGCATTGCGTTATATACATTGTTGAATCTAGTACATTAGTCCTGAATGGTTTCGTTTGGTCCCCTCTTGAGGTTTTCATATTCAGAAAGAATTTGAAGAGTGTTCTTTTTCTTCTCCCACCTATTTAAAAATTGCTGGTAAAAAACATCTAGACTATCTATACTATTAGGAGGCAAAGATCTAAACCATGTTCTCACATCTCGAGTTAGAGTTTCAGAAAAAATTCTCATTTGGACATCTCCTATGTCAATTTCATGCAGTTCAAAATAATTTATCATTTTCTTTGTGTGTTGTTGTGCTATGTAATATCCAATGCCATCGAATAAGACAATTTTTTACTCTGATAATATGTTGGTAAGGCACCTTGAGGAGCAGGCATCACAAGAGGGGCATATCTGAGTGCCATAGCTCTAAGTTGGATAGGATTGAGAACAAGAGTTGGGGTAAAAGGGGGATTTGGGACAACAGGGGGATTTGGGGTAACAAGGGTAATGGGTATTTGAGGAGTAGTGATAGGCTGATGGGGAAGTGAAGGTATGAATGGGGATGAGGAATGGACTTCAGAAGTGTGAGGAATTGATGGTGAACTAATAGAAGTTGTAGTTGTTTTAGAAAGTTCAGGGATTCTATCAGTAGTAAGGGATGACTGAGGGGAATTCAGAAAGTATTGATCAATTGACAAGTTTTCCCTTTGGACTTCAAGTTCTGCTGTAAATTCTGGATCTAGAATTATGTCCTCAAGTTCACTCTCAGACTTGGTTCTAAATATGGAATGGTCAAAATACACGTCAAAAGGAAAGTCTTCTATGAACAACCACTCACTAGGACAGGAATTGGATCTAAATAAAGGTCTTGGGCTTACTGAACTTTCTTGTCTTTTGATTATTCTCGAAATAAGGTTGGACTATCAAATATAGGGGGAGGATTTGGATTAGGGTTGGCCTTGGTATAATGAATTCTCACAAAAGCCAGATTTCGAGATTTTTCTAATTATTTTCTTTTTTTTTTTATGAATTTTTGAAATAACTTCTAATAAACCCTTTAAGAGGCTTAAAAGTAAAAATTTGAATTTCTCAAAGGTTTACTAAGACTGGGGGTTTGAGTCCCCAGTATGGTCGCCACAATGTTATCACTTACAAGTCTTCCCTAGGAGTTATAAAAGAAGGAATAATTTGAGCTAACCACAAACCTAATCTTTTAGACTCAGGTTCTAGCCAACCTAAGTCCAGAGAAGGCTCTCTCTTTATAATTTAACTTTGTTTTGGGTAGGATTTTAGGCTAGTTATTAGTGCTCATAATGTTTTGTTTTGATTGGGTGGTGGAATTAAGAAAACAGATGGGCAGAGCAAGTATTCAGGCCATTGGGTTATGGAGTCAATCAAAGAGTGGCTTAACTAGAACAGATCAATCACTAAAGTAAGAGTTCACAGGGTAGGCTAGCACAACAAAAATAAAATCTGCAAGTTCAAATGGATGAGGTAGTTCTAACTAGGGCAAAGGGGAACGAAGAATCCTTAATTGGGATTAAGATGAAGAAGAGAAGAATGATTAGTAGCAAAGGGAAACTAAGAATCCTTTACTATGGACCAAAAGGGGGGTGAAACTATGGAAGTAAGGGAGAAATTAAGAATTCCTAGACCAAGATAGTTTAGTAGAAAACATATAGAAAGTAAATAGTTAAAATAGAGAGCATTTAAGCCAATTCTGAGATATCATTTCTTGTTTAATTTTTATAATTCATAAGAGACACATGTGATATTTATAACATGATGAGAAAACAATATTTAAACATGAAAAGATAATACTTATTTGGTTCCAACTGTGCACAAGAATCTAGTGAAATGTCCTTAGCTTTATTTCATGACCTAGCAAAACTAGTCTAGTCTTGAGTACAATAGCTCCTTGGTTCAATATAAAATGTCTATAAAAATTTATTTTAATCCACACTAATTACTTCAATTTGTGAAGTATTTATACAAGAAATGTTACAAAATATCTCATAAAAATATGAGAATTATTCTAGGAAACCGAAAATATCTTCAAGCATGAAGGTAGAGACAGATGGAGAACAATCTTCTTGCTGTCCCTTTTATTGTGACTATGTTGGCTGTTGTAATTCATATTTGGCTCTTTCAGTTGCTTGATACTTATGTGCTAGAATCACTTTATGTCTTATACCTACTGATACTCTTTACCTGTTACACGTTGACTTTGGTTTATCTGTTTTAACTGGCAACCAAATAGATTTACTGCAGTAACTTTATAGTAAATCTGTTAGTTTCATCCACCATTCACTGCCAGGTAATTTCATCCTTATCATCTTTCTATATATCTTGTTAGCTTTAGTATACTTGGCAAAATTTGGTGTGCTGATGAACAAGTGCTTGACCTCATGCTCTAGAAAAAACATATTTTCGAGACTATCATATAATACCTTTCCAGTGGGCAAATATTTTACCCCTGAAGTACTAGCTTGGCTACTGGCCAGCTTGTTTAGTCTTTCAACATAATCATCTTGGGTCATCTGCTTTTCATGTATTACCATAGAACTGGGAAGTCCTTTTTCCCTTAAAATACCAAACTTTGGCATAAATCTGTTAATGTCTGCATGGATGCTCTAGAATTTTTTTTCAAGACTGAGCATGAGGTTCCTCTTGGTGAGAATCTTCTTGATTTCTATGATTGTTCCTATTCTATCTTCTATGCCTAGTTCATCAAGCTAATACATGTTTCTACTGTTCAAAAATGCTATCAATGTGTTGGCCTCTTCAGGCTTGTCTCCCAATTCTTCCATTGTCTTGTGAATTGCTTCTGTAGCCACTTTTACTAGTTCATTTTTCTCAAAAATCACTTGAATAGATGGCCAAACATCATTGATGGAGTCAATGATCTTGGCCCAAAGAATTTCCTTTATGTCTCCAAGTGGTTGTTGCAATGTCAAGTCCTTTTCAAGGACTTTTATTCTTTCTCCCATTCTTTGATTCTTCTGAGCTTCTTCCTTTTGTTGAATTTGTGCAAGTATGCAATCAGTTTCCAAACTTGACACTTTTTCTCTAAGTTTTTTGAGCTCAGTAGCTTGGATGGTAATTTCCTCCATGGCTTTTACCAATTCAGTTGTCTTTTCTATGGATGTCGCTATGCTTGTAGATGTACCTGTAACTGGCAGAGTTGTTGCTAGTGGAACTATTGGTGCTAATGAAGCAGCCAATGTGGAGGGTACTGTTGTAGAGACTGTAGGAATTACAGTCTGAGGAGTGGTGGCCAACTCACTCTGTCTAGACTGTATCATGTTATCCAACTCTTTCTCTGTTTTTTTTTAATTGTACATTTAGCTGAAGGACGAAGTCCATAATCTCTTCCTCCTTCTGAGTTTGCAATACTTTAGCTATCTGAGGATGATGCAAAGGAGGAATTTTGAGCTTCTTTTTAGTGCAGCTATGTCATCATTTAAATTATTTTTAATAAGCTTTTTTGTAGCTTTAACATCCTTAGGATCATGCCCCAATTCTATGACTAAGTCCTCTAAGGACTTTATCCTGGTATCTTTGGCCTATGAAGAGGCCTTTTATAATCGGAATTGTGCTGATATATTATTCAGCGAATTTTGGAGTTGGTGAGCTGCAATTGCCTTACTGGTTAAGGTGGAGTAGACCATTTCCCGAGTCTGCTTATGTAATTCTATTTGGACAATAGGATGGATATCCTTTGCCAATACTTCAAAGTATGTCTTTAAATAATCCAATATTGACCTAGGCTGTTGTGTAGTGCTTCATAAAAGTCTTCTGCATTTTTCCTTCTTTCACATCAAAGGCTGACATTAGTCTTGTCTGATTAGAGGAGCCATTTTTAGGTACTGTGCATAGCTTTAGGTCTTCAATCTTTCATTCCTAGCCTTTATTTCTTTATATTTCTATCTGATGTCTTGGCTCTGACCAGTTGGAGCTCTAAATGAGGATACTTCCACTCTCTATTGTCTCTCTAACATTTGAGCCTGTGAAGTGGAAGGTTCTTGTGTACCTCCAGAGGGAGGGGTCTACCCGCTTTCTGCTCTTTCTGTACCTGTAGTTCCAGCTGTTTCGTCAGTGAACTCTTGTTCTAAAAATGGATTCAACCTTTTCCTTTTGACATAAGTCTGGGTAACAGGTCTGCTAGAAGGAGTGGCCTCCTCTCTATCTCTTTTATGATTCTTCTCCTCATTTAAAGGAGTCTATAAAATAGGTGGATTACTCATGATGTGTTCTGGCTGGGCCATTTCTTCTGATATGTCTATTTGTTCAAATTCCTCTTGCTCTTGAATCTCTTCTTCTAGTGGTTGTTCACTATGTTCCTGTGTCTCCCTTTGGGATTGGGATCCTTCTGGCACCTGTATAAAGGAATCTTCATCAAATCTTCTTTCTAAATCAATCAACACATTATTGACAACAGTTTCTGTGCTATCCCTATCTACTAGAGTATTCTCCACCCATTCTGGTTGATTGGCATACCGTTCTATTTTAGGAATTCGGTGGTGGATGTAGGGAGACAATTTGTTTTTTTGTCTTCTATTACAGATGACATCAAAGGGGTCATATCTCCAGATGAAGCTTTGAGTTTGAGCCCTTGAAGGATTTCCTCTGCAACTCTTCTAGCTTCTCTACTGTTACACACAAAGGCACCTAGCTAGTCTTTTATTTGAAGTTGTGCCTTTTTCTTGGCCTTCACAAAATGTATCTCGTAAGAGTTGATTATTTCCCTGTAGTACTCCAAGGCAAATAATCTCATTGGGAGGTATCTAGGCAATTTTTAAGGTGCCAATTCGCAACCATATATTCTGATTTCAGTGTGATTTTGGTACAAGTACCAATCTCCCAATTTGTACTGTTTGGACAGCTGTAGGACCCTCCTGATATCTGCACTGATTCTTGGAGGAGGACTTCCTATCAGCATGGTTGCTACTGGATGTGAAAATAGATCTATAAAATTTGTATAGGAGTATGGAGATTCATATTTGTGGATTAAAGGTGTCCAGAATATTACTGACCTAGGATTGCCTTTGGTGTCAAGCTTTTGAACAGTGAAGGGAAATTTGTCAGATTGATAATAAAGAAAGAGACGATACAACACTGATGAGTATTTGAATACTCTCTCATTTTCCAATCTCATGAACTGATCATGCACTTTGTCTGAGATGAATTTTTCATAGTCAAACATGATGGCGGGGGGCTACCCAGGAGTGAAAATGGTTATGTAGGCAAGAATAATCTCATCTACATATTCACTAGTAGTATAGCCTAGAATACTGGATATCATTGATATGATGTCTTTGCCAAGCTGAGAGAAAAAGGATGACATGTAAGGAGGGGGATCCTTTGGTATGTGTTTTTCTTCTACAATGAAATTTCGGAGTAACTGAGCAAGTTTGATGGAGGTGAGTGTAGGGAATTTGTTAAGAAGATCTTCGACAGAAAGGGGAGTAAGATTTTGACCAGGTCGCAACTGCAGCATTTCATTTATGGACTCAGCGGTGATGGTGAAAAGTATTGTCTGGTCGGGGGAAATCACCGCTCTTAAGGTGGGATTGTAGCTCACATGATAGTAGTGAACAATTTCGGGGAAGATATGGACACTGGGGAATTGGTACTTGGGTAGGTTTGATTCCCAGAGACCTATTTTTTTTGCACGGTTCAAGTACTGGTCTCTATACCTACAGCATAATTTCAATGGGAACTCTTCAACAGAGATATCTTTGATTTGAAATTCGTTGTCCACCAAAGGGAGATGGTCTAAATCCTGGTGGGGAGTGGAAATTGGCCTGACATTTAATGCAACTGGCACAACTATCCTTGGTTCTTATGGATTCAAGAATGGAAAAAAAGGGTTTTCTGTTGAATTGGGGCCAAATTGGCTCAATTTAGAGTGGTTTGAGGTTGCTACAATTGTTTTACTTAATTACTGACTAACATAAAGCAATCGAGTAATGGGTTTTAGGAATGAGACAGGGTTTTACAGTGAATTTGGGTAAATACCTGGTTTTGGCTGTGAACAGGTTGATGGGCGATTGTGCACAATTTGCAGGAGGCATCCGTGACTGAAGGATGGACTGTATGTTCAACAGCTTTGGCAAGGTGACGGTTGAACATGGGTTGGTCGTTGAATGTACTTTGTTGCTTGCATGGGAGTCTGAGTGTCTTTTTCATAAGAAAACAAAAAACCGTGAGTTTTAGTTTTATTGGTAAATTCAACTGTTTTTTAGCAGGTGCGCAATGGACAGGTAGAATTGGATTTTAGAAGGGGATGGGACATTTTGTCATTAGCGGGAGACGGTAAGTGGGTTTGATCACACTGCTCTTTGGGCTGGGGTGGTTTTGAGTAGAGGCAGCCTGATGCCATTCATCGGGCGCCACGTAGCATTAGGGTGAATAGTGAAACCGCCCATATCAGGCAGGTATAGGTCGGCCTTAGGAGGCTGCCCGATATGATCGTCGACCATTGGATCAAAGGGACTAGATCGTACGGTGATCGGGGCGGGGATGTGACCTGAAGTTTAATGGAGGGGCCCGACGAAGGTTTAAGCGTGGTGGGTTTAATTAAGGATGGATTATGGAGGTTTAATGACATCGAGAGTGATTTCATTGGCGGGGATAGATTATTAATTAACCACTGATTGATTAATTAATCTCTTTTACTCGATGGTGGGTCTTGGTTATTATTTAGCCACTGATCGACTTAATTAACCCATTAATCATTCACTAATAAAGTTTATGTTTCAAACTTCGGGGATGGGATATCAAAATTAAAGGGATTTAATAAAATATACGGGAAAGGGGTATTTTTGGGATTTAATATATAAAGTTAAAGTTAATATGAATGGAATTAGTAAATGGATTTAGCGTTAAGTACAATGTACATTTGTAATTCATTGGCTTTGTACAAACACATTATAACTTAGGCTTAATGTTATTTTTGTGGGTTTTCTTAGGAAACGGAGTTTACTTGGGGGTGATCACTTTTCTAAGGTTTTATCCTTAGGGAAAAGGGGTTTTTTTAGGGAAATGAGTGAATTATGGAAGGGTGAATGCTTGGGAGGGTACTTTTAGTACTTAAGACCTATAAGTTATTGGGCCGAGGGTTCAGTCCCTCCAGAAGTTAGAGAAATGCTCTAAGCCCCTTTAACTTAAGGTTTTAGGTACTTTAAGACTTTCCTTGGAAATTAGTTAAGTGAAAAACGTAATGAATGAGGGAGGTTAATAAATTGACTTTGTGTACTTTGGTAAATGCTCAATTATCATCCATACTTTAGAAATTTGATGATGAAGGTGAATGATATGATCTTATCTAATTAATCATCACAATTCTGCAACCATCCAACTACTTACCCATCTACTTATCCTACCATTTTTCTACTCTTTATTAGGGTGCACTTAAGCTGGCAAACCCTTATCAAAACATTTTCTTTTCTTTTACAAAAGTAATCTATCTAATTCTATCCTTATTACATCCAAGGGCTCAGATTAAACAGTTGAGCTCCTTTTATTAACTCTACCTATCTACTTATCTGCTAAGATTAAATAGTTTGGTCAGATTTTATTCTCTATCTATAAACATGAAATAGTCAAGTTTAAACATTTTGACTATCCATGGATTGTGGCAAAAGTAGCAAGCTGCACACAATCTTTTTATTCTACATCAAAAGTAAATGGTAGTGGCATTTTGACTTGCACACATTCATGGTCTTTTTATTTTTCCTTGGGGTTCATTTTTTCATCTTTTTTGACCCTTTTCATTCTTTTTTGTCCTTTGATTTTTCTTTTAGGACATACCTTCTTTACATTTTTTTATTTTTTGAATATGGAAAACATTTGGAGAAAGCAAAGGTATGTATGTATTACAGATTTGACCTCAACTATTCAAAAATTATGATTCCTATCGGTATATGAACATAACATATGTAATATCACATTTGATTAATGAATAGAAAAGATTATTTGCACTATCGATTTTTATCACATTTTTCATTCTCGTTACTATTTGCGATGCTAAACCTGACATACCCACAGTAGTCATCTTGTTCTGTATTAATTTTAATGAAGTACCATGTGCACTTGGGATATTTTCTTTTGCAAACTACATAACATTCTAAAAGTAATTTTGAATTGAATTATAAATTCAATTTTTATGAATAATTTTCTCTATAAATTGATCAATGAAATGAAATGTAGGAAAATAAATAAAACATACATAGAAAAATATAACCGTTGTTATAATAATTAGTAAAAATCCAACTTCTATAAATAAATGAAATAAAAATAATGCAGAACAAATACAGCTTAGAATGGTCATCGCTATCTTCGAAGAGAGAGAAATGACAACTAAGCACATTCATCAAAAGATATTATGAGATTCCAAGAGAATAGTCTTTTAACATAAAGCAAGAACCTTAGAGGTCCAAAATCCTAACCCTAGAATATGAAACACCAAAAGATTTGTGGGCCCCAGTAAGAGTCAGTTGGTACATCAAAAAAACATCATTTAAGACTTCAAAATAAGCCTAGAAGTTCAAGACCCAAATACCAAAATGAAGAATTTTACTTTGAGTAAATTTTAAATGATTAATACTCATTTATTTGAATATTAATATAAATAAATGATTGTTTTCCTAAAAAATTTGAAAATATCTTATCAATTTACATTATGTAATTACAAAATATGTATTTTTTCCAATTTTAAATTTAGATGAAAATGTTGTCTTTTCAATGATTTAAATGTGTTTCAAAATATCTAATATATTTATTTGTTTTCCCTGAAAATCATGAAAATAATAGAATGACACGAACAATAATTTTTTAACTAACTCTTAGCACTATTTTAACTTAGTATTTGATTATTCAAATTCATCCATAGTTACTTCCTCTTACACCTGTACTTTTTGTTTTAAATGTTGAAATACCCATTCCAAAGTAGGATAGATATAACCATTTATATTAAAAAAAGTCAAGTCTAATAAATGTAGGCTTAATTTATGTTCATAAATACGAAATCTTAATAAAATTACAACATAGATTACTTAGAATGGGATAATAAAATACATTGGAAAAATGAGATTGAGGGAGGTTTTCATAGTGCAAGTGAGAGAAACAACCATACCACTTTGGTATAATGTGAAAAAAATAAGATATCCAAGTAAGAATAAACAAACAAATTAGATATGCATGGTTGATGATTCCAAAATATTACTCATGTAAGTTTTCTATTTGAAAGGTTTTAAAACTAACGAAGATATGATCATTTCAATTTCAATGTTGATTTTTTAATTATTTACATGGTATATCTTTATAACCCTAAGTTTTCTTGGAAGGCCTAGGGCTACATATTAAGTTCGGCAAGAATTTGAGTTTTTAGTAATGTTGCACATTTATTCACTTTTGTTAATAAAATTTATTTCTAATATTTATTATTTTTAATAAGCGCAGAATATGTTAAACGTAGAGAAAATTGTTATATGAAATTGAAATTTGCTAATCAGCTCATGATATTTGTAATATTTTAAAATCCATACTTGACATAAAAATAGTATTTCCTATAATGATTAAATTTTGAATGTGTATATATCAATGGTCATAAAAGAATAAAAGAGAATTATAAATAAAATCGTAATAAAGAGCACTCAACATGCATATAGCAAAGAGATCACGAGAAATGAAATAACCCCTCTGAAATAGGTAGTTAACAGAGATCCAACGGCTAAGCCTTTAGACAAACAATATAATGTACATAATTTTCTTGCAAATATCTTTGAAATAATCAAAGAACACGAAGAGTGTAGCTTGAAATCTATAGCCATTGAAAGACAACTTCACCAAAAAATTTGAATTACTCTGGAATGCTTCCAAATCCTATATATGGAAAAACTTACCTTCCGCCACTAACATATTTTAACTTACTCTCCCTGCGATAACTCATTAACCACAAACTAGAGTAAGAATACACTCAATCCAATAGAATCCTAATGAAATCGAGTAAGGTGAATCCCACTTTAAAACATACACATGATGAAATATACACACCAATCGAATAAAAGAGAATATCAATGAAACAACCCTTATGAGTGGACTTTTGAGTCAAATCCATGAAAAATATTAAGGGCTTAAAAAAATTAACTCTGAGGTGGCGATCTAGATTCATACAAGTACTAACTACTAAGTAAAAAAACCATAAAATAATAAATAAAGTGCAAGTAGTAGATCCAATCATCCACAATTAGTTATTAATCATTAAACAAATAATCTCATCTCAAACATAGTCCATCAGATTCAATCACCAATGTAGTAAAAAAACCATAAAATAATAAAGAAGGTGCAAGTAGTAGATCCAATCATCCACAATTAGTTATTAATCATGAAACAAATAATCTCATCCTTAAACATAGTTCATGAGATTCAATCATCAATATAGTAAAAAACAAAAATGATAAAATATAGAACAATTTCAAAGTCTAATGAGATCCTTTTCCTTTTTTTTTCATTTTTCAAGAAAATGAAAGGGAAATTGTTGAAGAATCAACCATGAACGACATACTACAAAGAGAAATTATCTCTATCCATTATTCCCTCTAAAACACTTATTTACACCAAGTTTTAAAATAAGCCCGAAAAACTATAATAATGAATTTATTAGTTAGGGGTATTACCATGTTTTCTTAAATTAGAAAGATATTCTCATCAAACACTAAAGATATTCTCATCAAACACTAAACATCAAGGAATCGATGTATATTCTTTTTAATCCAATTTATGAGGTTAATTAAATTTTAACTTTCAATCCACAAATAATAGTCTCTAGCCATGACATAGGGCTTTTACTTTGGGTATTTATATGTGTTCTTAATATCTCTTTACATCTTAATTATTAAAATCCCTGTGAGTGTTCATAGTTCTAGTGAAGTTTCAGTAATATCATATAAGTATAGCCCTATTGTGTGAATGGGCATCCATAACCTCAACAAGTTTACTTATACTTTTCATAATTTTCACAATTTTTTTTTAGCTTTCTTTACAATTTTGATTACATTTTTGGTTTATATATAATATTGCATTTGCAATTAGGTGTATCAGAATTAGCGAGGTGCAAGAGTATTTTTATTTTCATTCCAAATTACTCACTCCTAGAATTTATCCCAAGGCTATTTCCACCATTGATCATCTACAATAACAATTGGTTTAATGGACTCAAAAGAGAAGTCATAGAAGACACCTAAGTCCTAATGGTTAGTATTATATATATGAATCTTTGTAGAAAGGTGTTCCACCACAAATGTCGAAATTTTGATCACAAGTCAAGAACATCGCAATGATAATCGGGATTCTTTTGGTTAAAAAAGCATTAAAACATAGTGCAAATGTTATCATTTTCTTTTGCCCTCCCCATGAGATTATTCAAGAATAAAACAATCGAATTGACTAGGAAAAATCAAGGAAAATGTAAAAGTGAAATTTTAGGAAATCCTAACTATATTAGAAGAGAATATTAAACTAGCAAAGCAGTAAAAAAAATTAAAATTAATTTCTAGAATGCAATAGGAAATTAAATCCACAATCAAACTAAAGATGCCAAAGTTGTTTACTTGAATCTAAATATGAAGTGTAAAATTAAAATTGCTCAAACTAAAATTTCACGTAGAATAAACCAGAAGTTGGCCTACTTGAAATCTTGATAGGAGACCTGTCAAAGTATAAAAGAAGGGGAAATGTGAGTTATAATGAAAATAAAACCAAATTTCTATTTCACGCGGCTTTTCACATTTAGCTTATATTTATTTTTTATTATGATTTTTTTAATTGAAAATTTTATTTAATTAGACATAAATGTTTATTTAATAAATTTTATTTTTGCATTAGAGGTGTTTTACAATCGAGTATGGGGTAGATATCACGTAAATACACATAAATATGTAAACACATAAAAACGTAAATATATAAACTTGTAAATGTGTAAACACGTAAGCATGTAATGTTTAACATTTAGCATTTAACATTTTTAGTATAATGTGAGTCTTATTTAAAATTCAATCTAATTATTATTATGTATAAACACAATATAAATTTAAAATATAAAGAGGTTTACTAACACTCAAAAAAGTGGTATGGTAAATAAATAAAAATATAAATAAACCAAGAGGTATGGTAAATAAATAAAACCTCTTTCTATATTTACTCCATAAACCTTTTTATATTTACAAAAACTCAAAAAAGGGTTTTATTTAGGTTAATCCTATGGGAAAAATACCATGGGACAAATAATTATTAATAACATGGGCCAGGTATCATATTTATAAAAGTGGTATGGTAAATAAAAAAAATAAAATAGGTATAAAGAGGTATGGTAAAAAAATAAAAATATATCAAATAGTATTATAAATCAACATCTAATTATATACCAAGTCTATGGGCAAATACCATGGACCAAATTATTATTAATAGCTTTCATAAAAAACATTATTAACCCTAATAATTAATATTTAAAAGATTAAAGATTGTATTTGTTATTAAATCTTATATTCATATTAATATATATATTAATACTTTTAAATTTAAGAACTTTGGATTAGTACAATATTAAATTTGTTATATTATAATACATATTAATATATCATGATATACGTTAACTCTAGATATATATGGGAGGGAAGAACAACGACATAGAGTGATAGAGGTGGAGAGATTCAGGGAGTGACAAAGGAGAGATGGAGATAAACTAGAGGAGAGGGGAGAGGATAAATGAAGAGAGAGAGAGGGAGAGGAGTGAGAGAGGCAGAGAAGGGTAAGAGAAGGAGAGGGAGACACAAAGATGGATGCAGGAGAGAGAGAAGGAGAGAGGGATGGAGATAGTGAGAGGATTGGAGGGCACAAAGAGAGAGAGATATGGGGGAAGAGAGAGGAAGGATGAGAGAGAGGACTTGTGAGAGAGGAGGCAAGATGGAGGGATAGATATATGTAGTTGGAGGGGGAGAGAGGGAGGAAAGAAGAAAGACATAGAAAGTGAGAAGTGGAGAGAGAGAGGGAGTGACAAGGGAGAGATGGAGAGTGTGTGTGCATGTTTAGGGGTGAGATTAAGAGACAAAGAAGGAGAGATAGAGGGAAGGGGGGAGAGAAGGAGAGAGGGAGGGATATAGTA
>APFE030836967.1:147534-201833 GCA_000404065.3 Pinus taeda
TGGCCATAATGGGGAAGTCACTTTGTTACAAAATTATGAACATGGTAGGCTGACTCGTAATGAGACCCCTTATCCTCTATCTGCGAACAAAATTTTGTTGTTATTACATATTTTTATGATAAAAAGAGGGAGGCTCAATACTCCTTAAGAGTAGGGATGATGGAAGAAGTTGAACATGTCAATAGAAAAAAATTATATATATACCCATAATCTCATTTATTATAGACAGAGAAGATTATAACTAGGAAGGGTGGAACCAACATGGTATTAAGATGATCAATCAATATCATGTTCAACAGAAAACAATGCAGTAAAGTAGTATATAAATAATTGTGTCCTTTTTGAAAAAAAATCTATCATCAAGGAACTATCCTGTTAAAGATCATAACTTGAATGATAATAACTTGCTTCAAAAGAATCCATAATTATTGTCCTCATAAAAGTAGTGTACTTCATGCCATGAAAGAGAATCATGAAAATGTGGTTGAGATGAACTAGGAATAATCCCACAAGAGAAAGGAAGGGTTGCTCTTAAAAATACTCCCAAAGTGTTGCTTTTTTGAAGGAACAGCAAAAACACTCAAAAAGAAAGTGGTGTTCTGTGTAGGGAACAGCAAAGAAAATGCATACCAAAAAAGCAAAAATACACACAAAAAAACGTGAAAATGCAAATGCCGTTCCTTTGGAAAAAAGAACAGCAAAAACTAAAAGTGTCGTTCCTTTAGAAAATGAACAAAAAATACAAGTGTCGTTCCTTTGGAAAAGGAACAACAAAAATCAAAAGTGTCATTCCTTTGGAAAAGGAACAAAAAAACGCAAGTGTTGTTCTTTTGGAAAAGGAACAACAGAAATGAAAAGTGTCGATGTGCTATTCTTTTCGAAAAGGAACATCAAAACATGAAAGTGCAGAAGTGTTGTTCCTTTGGAAAAGGAACAACAGAAATGAAAAGTGTCGACGTGCTATTCTTTTCGAAAAGGAACAACAAAACATGAAAGTGCAGAAGTGTTGTTCCATTTCGAAAAGGAACAGCAAAACGTGAAAGTGCAGAAATGTTGTTCCATTTCGAAAATGAACAACAAAACGTGAAAGTGCAGAAGTGTTGTTCCATTCGAAAAGGAATAGCAAAAACGTGAAAGTGCAGAAGTGTTGTTCCATTCGAAAAGGAATAGCAAAAACGTGAAAGTGCAGAAGTGTTGTTCCATTTCGAAAAGGAACATCAAAACATGAAAGTGCGGAAGTGCTGTTCCATTTCGAAAAGGAACAACAAAACGTGAAAGTGCAGAAGTGTTGTTCCATTTCGAAAAGGAATAGCAAAACATGAAAGTGCAGAAGTGTTGTTCCATTTCGAAAAGGAACAGCAACTGTTCCATTTCGAAAAGGAACAACAAAACGTGAAAGTGCAAAAGTGTTGTTCCATTTCGAAAAGGAACAACAAAACATGAAAGTGCAGAAGTGTTATTCCATTTCGAAAAGGAACATCAGTTGTTCCATTTCGAAAAGGAACAACAAAACGTGAAAGTGCAAAAGTGTTGTTCCATTTCGAAAAGGAACAGCAAAACGTGAAAGTGCAAAAGTGCTGTTCCATTTCGAAAAGGAATAGCAAAACATGAAAGTGCAGAAGTGCTGTTCCATTTCGAAAAAGAACAACAGCTGTTCCATTTCGAAAAGGAACAGCAAAATGAACCGTGAAAAAGGAACAACAAAATGAATGGCTGAACCAAAAAGTGTTATTCCTTTGGAAAATAAATAGCAAAACGAAAATGATGTCCCTTTGAAAAAGGAATAGCAGGAACGATAAAAATGCACACAAATGCTGTCCCTTCAGAAAAGGAACAACAAAATGCACAATCATAAAATGCAAGCAGACAAAGAATGAATTAGCTGTTCACTGCATTGATGCTGAGGATGAGTTACACTTTGAATGAAGCAACACCTGAAACACAAAATATAAGAGAAATTAGAAAAGAAACAACAAAAAACAGTATATAAATAAATAAATTGAGTTACAACAGCTATGATGCTATGTCAAAAAAATGATCTATTCGAAAAATGTTTTGGCAGAAAAGACATGACAGGAATCTTCAAATAGAAATCAATTCTTCATTTCTTCTATTATGAATCTGTTGGGTAATGAGTTGGATAAAATTCCTTTGTTTCATTAAAATTTCTTTCAAGAATCACTTGTCCATAAATTGACCTTCTTTTTCTCATTAGGACCTGCAAAAAACGAGTATCTACCTGCAATAAAACATTAAATCATGGAGAATGGGAGGTGCGCGGGCTCCCTTAATCCAAAAATTATGCAAAAAAACTAACAAGTAGTTACTCTGTAGAACAAATCCACGGAGAAAATAACAAAGTAAAATTTATTTGTCACCTGCGGGAGAGTAGTGGTCCACCATACTAACTAGCAGTGTTTTAATCACAACTTCTTTATTTTTCGTCCAAATTGAGTGATTCCAAAGCCAAATAAGAGCTAAATCAAAGGTTTATCTCCAGTAGAAACAGGTTTTAGAAATTCAATAATATGATATGTCAATTTTAGTTAGAACAACCTGCATAATAAAATCGTTTTCAATTACCCGACTTAGACCAATAGTTGATATTTCAAGAATAACTTTTTCGTTTGAAGTTGGATTCAAATGATTCAAATTGGAAATAAAAGTATATTAATTTATTTATTTCCAATAGAAACAGGTTTTGAAGATAAGAAGAATTGATAGGTCAAATACTGTAAGGAACAACCGGAAAGACATAGTTTTAAGGGTGCTGATTTACGATAAACAGTCAATATTTTGATCATAACTTCCCCATACGATATCGAAAATGAGTGATTAAAATTGTATTGTAAACTAGATTAATAGGGGAATCTATCATAGAAGCATGTTTTAAAAATTCATTCATTTAAGCCTTCAAATACTGACTGTCCCAACTCTGTTCTTGAGCTTCCCACTAGACACCCTGTTAATGTTTTGTTTCTAACTTTTTCGTTTCAAATCCAAATTGAGTGATTCAAATTGGTTTAGAAAATAGACATAAAGGTATACCTATTATAGAAACATATTTTAAAAATTCATTCATTTAAGCCTTCAAATAATGACTGTCCCAACTCTGTTCCTAAGCTGCCCACTAGACACCCTGTCAATGTTCTGTTTCTAACTTTTTCGTTTCAAATCCAAATTGAGTGATTCAAATTGGGTTAGAAAGTAGACATCAAGGGCTAACTAGGATAGAAACAGGTTTTAAAAATATTCACTTTTGGTCCCTCAAAACATGACTGTCCCGACTATTTTTCCAGAAATCTCATCAAGCCCACAAGCCAAAAAAATGATATTCAAGCCTTTTTTCATATTGATGATAAAAATGAATATGAGTGTTTGTAGAATTTTTATTTCTATTATAAATAATCTACATACACAAATGAATTAAAAAAAGTATCACCAGTGTTGATTTGCATAGCATGTTGCAACAAAAAAAAAACTAGGTTTACATGGAAAAACAAAATGCATTTATTTATTCCCTTATTTATTTTATTTTCTACACTAACCTATTTTGATTTGAAAAATGAATATGAATACGTATATGAGTACTTCCAATGGAGCCATTTTCGAAATAAGGCTCCATGTATGCACATACCCAAATTTGAAAAATGCATCTTAATGGATATTAGGGTATGAGAAGCCAACTTCCCTTCAAAAAATGGTATCAAAAATTGTTGAAGCATAGAGTGATGTTGCAAATAAATGATGGAGTGAAACCAATCTTCAATATATCCTTTACTTTCTTGATTTTGCATAGCCATCATATCATGAAGTTCTTGAGCTTTTAAAATAGCTTGTTGATGCATAGTAAAAGAAACCTCATTTTCTTCCATAGCTTCTACAATTTTTGCATTTGACACATTCTGAATCTCATTGTAAGTTTTCTCTAATAACACATGTGAGATAGAATGGTTGGGAAGGGTGGGTAAATTTGGCAGTTCAACATTGTAAGCATGTTGTACTGGTTTATTGTGGCGAGGGTGTGGAATTAGTTGAGCAGGAGAATGTGTAAAGAATAGAGCATTTTGATGATGTGGTTGATTGGGTTGTGTGAATGGCTTTGATGGGCAAGCAAGATATTGCGGAAGAGCTGGTGGAGAATATGGAGAATGTGCTTGTGCTACAAGATGAGGGAGAGTAGTCATGCAATCATAAGGTAAACCATGCCAAGCTTGTAAAGAAAATTGCTGGTGGTTATTGAGATTCGCATGGCTGCTCTAACATGTGAGTATTCCATAATGGATTATGCAAGTAAGAGAATGGAGAAGAAGTGTTTTGAACCATACCTGTAGGCCATGATTTCCATGGTTTTGACCTTGTTGCAGCTTCCTTGCCTCTTTGATATGCTACTTCCATCCTAGATAAGGAAGAGTGAGTATCTATGAGATGCTCCTTTCGGTCATGAGGGAAAAACACTTCATAAAATTCTTCATTTTTATGAACCTACAAAACATCCAATTTTTCATTTAGAGAGCTAATAAAATCAACTTTAAAATTTTCAAATAAAACATTGATTTCAGCTCTTATGTCTCCTATTCTTGTAGCAGATTTGGAAAAGAAAGAACAAAACATCTCTAGAATTCTTACTAGCCTTGAGATTCCTCTTGAATACCTTATGCACAACTCACAAACATCATCATATGATAACTGAAAAACATCACCTTTTCCTATCAGATTTAAGAGTTCTAAAAATTTATCTTTGATTCCTTTAAGAATGAATGTTTTTAAGATCTCTTTCTCCAAATGCTTATATTTTGATTTTTGAAGGTTGTATTGAAATCGATCTACATAGTTCTCCAAGCTTTCATCTTCCCCTTATATCATATCAAAAATATCTTCATTGGATTTGCAATAGTCTTCGTACTTCTTCAAGAATATGTTCTTCATGTCCTCCCATGATTGGATGCAATTCCCACCTAGGCTCATGAACCATCGGAGAGCTGCTCCTTTTAGAGTAAGAGGAAACACTTTCAATCTTTGATTGTTAGTGTAATAATCATATCCTCTACAAAGTATTTCAAACTCAAACAAAAATGTATGTGGATCTTCATTTGCTAAACCATGAAAATTTGGTAAAGATGGGGGAATTATGTGCATTTGTGTCACTCCTCCTAGATCTTTGATAGGAAATTCAAAAGTAGAAACATGAGCCATTTCTTACCATAGTATAAAATGTTCTTCATGTGTTTCTTCGAGGCTCCTTCTTCAAATGTTCCTGTCAATCGGTTAGTGAAATGGGTGGTGCTTACATCACCACTTGCGTGAGATCATGTGATTCATTTTTTAAAATTTCTATCTTTTTTCATTCACACAGAAATTCAAACATCTATTTCTACCCTAGGTTCTTTAACAATTCTATTGGAAAGCGGGCGGGGGAGCAGGGCTTTTACATGCTCTGTATGCAGGTTCTTACCTTCTGTTTTTAATACCCAATTCTTTCCTAACAGGCACTCATCAGATGCACACTGCTCTTTAAAAATGGCTACACTCTCCTCGGCAACGGTGCCAAAATGTGGAGCGATAAAAAGGTGTTTTTTTAACTCCTAATTACCTCACATTAATTGTCAACCCAGGGACGAATTTTTATTTCAAGAGTGTACTCAGTCTGAGGTGGCTATTTACTCAAGAGTAATGTTTTGTAGTATAGTGCTTAAAATGCAAAAGTAAATGAAAGCTTGGAAAGAAATTTAACTACAGCAAAATACCTTGAAGCTTAAATCATTCATTCAGAAAAATAAGCAATGTATCAGTCAAGGGTCCAATAACAATAACTCATCCCTTTAGAAACTGATGTAACCAAAAGTAATCAAGGAACAGATCATCAATCTGGGGACTAGACAGCAAATGCCAATGCCCACTACAGTTTCAGATTGTTCTGCACACCAAAGAAATCAATAATGAAAATAACAGAAAATGGAATGACAGATAAGAAATGGAACAACAACTAAGAAATGGAACAGCAAGAAACTGAAATGTTATAAACTAAATCATTCACTCAAACAACCATCAATCAAGGATACAATAGCAATAACTCATTCCTTTGAATATTGATGCAATTGAAATCAAAACGGAACAAGACAATCAATCTGGGAATGAGGAAGTAATCAAATGTTCTCTACAGTTGACATTCCTTCTTTAAAGCAATTAAAAGGAAATAAAAATTGAACTAAAGCTGCTATTGAAAGTAAACTAGGAAAACTCTTTAAAAGCAAATTATTGCAATTAATCAACAGAAATGAACAACAAGGTAAATGGGCAGCAAACTGTAATCAAAGGAATCTGAACAACAAACTCTAATTAATGGAAATGAACAAAAACAAAGCCAAATTAATAGCAATCCTTACTATAAGAATAAATCAGACAGCACACGGAAATATAACAGCATTGATTAATGATAGAATATGAAACAACGCTGGAAAGTCAAATATAAATACACAATGACTTAACACACAACACACCTTAATAGTAATCTGAGTCTGATACCGCAAGTATCAATCCTGGTTAGAAAGGGTAACGATTACAACTCATCATGGAACCAATTGAACAACATTCGTATGAAGTATAAACCATAGACAAATACAGTAATACTAGCTTAAGAAGGTTACAGCTTGATTACTCTGCAATTAAACAGTGATAGCGTTATGTAGAGAACAACAATGTTACATTAAGGACTTTAAAGGAATAGCAATACGTTAGAATGCACATTACGACTTTCTTGTTGCAGAGAACGAAATATGAAATATAACAGAGCTGCAATATAAGATAACGAAACACATCAGATTACCGATTCAAGCTGATAAGCAAAACCACGCATAAACCAAAGAGATAATATACATCAGCAGCACAATCCACCATAGCTTGGGCCCTTAGCCACTAGTGGATGCTGCCGGGTTACTTCAGGATCACAGATGGAATGGCAACCAGATTTATATTAAAATATCAAAGCAGAGTTACAGTGGATTACAACAAGAAATCTCTCCATCTCTCATCCATTATCATTCTCTCTACCATCCTCAATTTTTAATCTCTAATTCATCCTCAATTCCATCATTCGAATCCCTAAAGTCATCCCAAAGTCATCCCCCTCTCTGATCTCTGTTCTGATTTAAATACAAAGAGAGCAGAGAGTGGTTACAATAGAGATAATTACAACATGATTCTATTACAAAATTGTATTTTTTCCAACCAATTGATCAACAAGAAAATATATTTCCATCTATCTTTCAACAAGAGCAGGGCGAATTTGGCTTTGCAGCTGAGATTTGGAAAACAGCCGCAACAGCAAATCAGAGAAAGTTGTGCTCAAAGAACCCTGCGTTTCTCTCAGTACAAGTCAAATTTGGGCAAACCGTTCTTTAATAAAGTTAATTGGGTCCGTTCTGGACAAAACCAATGTTCCCGATTTTCCAAATTCTTCTTCATTTGCTCAGAATCTCAACCGCAAAACTGTCACTTCTTATTCCAGCGAATTTATGAGTCGGCACATTTAATGGTCAATTCTTCAATCTAGAAACTATCTTGGAGGTTAAAAATGGTAAATAATGTTACAACTAATTTATTGAAACTATCATTGATAAAATCATTCATAATCATCAATTTATTAGAAATAAAGGAAGATAAATATTATTCATCCATAAGAGCATAAATCATTTATAAAATGGATTTAAATGATAAATTATAACAAATGATATAATATAGAAGAGTAAAAATGGATGAAATAAGTGTTACAAAGTGGTCGTATTCATGACCCAACACCAAGGAGTTCTATTTAAGGGATGCATGGTATGTGTTTCTCAACATGGCTGAGGTGTCCATTCTACTTTTGTAACTAAAACTGAATTTTCTGAAATTCCTTTCTATAATCTAGAAACCCATGAGTGGTCGTGGCCACACCAGATGGAATTTGACCTAATGCTTTGGCGAGGAGGATCTTCATCAACCAATACCAGTGCAATGTTTTCTTGAACTGAGTTTCCCTGCATATGGTATGACCAGGATCAAGAACTAATGTTTTCCAATCATCCAAATCGATGTCCATAATCCCTTCTTTATGATTAATCGCTTCTTCCCATTCCTTGATCATCTGACAAACCTGGGCTGAGGTGCCCTCATGATACATTGTTGATGCTTCATTGATGATGTTTGAAACCAACTTTCAGCCCCGAGCTCTACCCCTAGAGGAGCTTGGCTGGTTACCCCCAGGGGATTCCTTAGAGATTTTCCTTTGACCACGTGAGCTCTAGGAAACATTTCCCTCTCCAGAGGGGGAATGAGCCATGAGAATTTGGTACCTACAATTACTTTTACTAACAAACTGAGACCCTGTAAACCACCTAGATGGGAGCTTTAACCTAGAATCACAAAGCTTCCAAGGGTAGTCATAGAGTTGGGGACCCATGAACTAGAACTTGAAACAGTTGCGATTGAACCTGTGCCCAGGGAAAATACAGTAGCGGAGCCTTCTCCAAGCCAACTTTCTGCGCGGATCAGATCAGAGCGAAACATAGTTCACTATGAAGAAACGTACCAAACCTACCATGGAAAACATCGGTTATCCATCCACACTTATGTCCCTCCCACCTTCAAGGATGGAATTAAATCCTCGCATGCCAAGAGCCACCATTCCATTTGCTTCGTGTATGTGGAGGGTAGCGAGGAGGCACCTTGGGATTATCAACCTCATTCGTATGCAAGTCTTATTACCATCAGCTTGCACCTCGATTAAGGATAAATAAAAACTCTTTTTATATTTACTCCATAAACCTCTTTATATTTATGAACACTTAAAAAAAGGTTTTATTTGGGTGAAGTCTATGGGCCAAACTATTATTAACACTATGCAAAAAAAAGATTAATATTAAAATAATAATAATAATAATATATTATTAAATATATTCATATTAATATATTATAATATTAATATTATTAAATTTCATAACTTTGGATTAATACAATATTAAATTTCTTATAATATAATATATATTAATATATTATGATATCTATTAACTCTAGATATATATGGGAGGGGAGAAGAACTACATAGAGTGATAGAGCTGGAGAGGTAAGGGGAGTGACAAGGGAGAGATGGAGATCAACTGAAGGAGAGAGGAGAGGAGGAATGAAGAGTGACAGAGGGAGAGGAGTGAAAGAGGTACATAAGGGTAAGAGAGGGAGAGGTAGACATAAAGATTGAGGGGGGAGAGAGAGGAGAGAGGGAGGGAGATAGTTAGAGGATTGAAGGGTAGATAGAGAGAGATATGGAGGAAGAGAGAGGGAGGTAGGAGAGAAATGGAGAGAGGATGAGAGAGGGAAGTATTAAGAGATGGATTTGGAGGGGAGAGATGGAGGGAAGAAGAAAGATATAGAGAGTGAGAAGTGGAGAGAGAGAAGGATTAATAAGGGAGAGATGGAGAGAGAGTGTGTATGTTTAGGGGTGAGAGAAAGAGACAAAGAAGAAGAGATGGAGGAAAGGAGGGAGATAAGGAGAGAGAAGGGTAAGGAGAGTGATATGGTAACATAGTTGGAGAGAGAGAGAGAGTGATGGGGAAAGAGAGAATATTGGAGGGAAAATAGAGAGGATTAGAGGGTAAAGAGAAGAGAAAGAGAGAGGAAGATATAGGGAGGTAGTAGATAAAGGGAGAGAGAGGAAGGATGAGAGACAGGAAGAGAGTGACGGGGGAAGAGAGAGGGAGGTAGGAGAGAAAGGGGGAGAGACGCAAAGATTGGGAGGGAGAGAGGAGGAGAGAGGGAGTGATAGAGAGGTGGAGTTGGAGGGGGAGAAAGTGAGGGAAGAAGAAAGACATATAGAGTGAGAATTGTATAGAGAGAAGGAGTGACAAGGAAGTGATTCAGAGAGATTGTGTATGTTTTTGAGTGAGATAAAGAGACAAATAATGGGAGATGGAGAGAAGGGGGGAGAGGAGGTGAGATAGGGATATAGAACAGAGTTGGAGGGTAGAGAGAGAGAGAGAGTGAGTGAGAGTGAGAGAGTGTTGACAGTGATGGAACCACCAACATGTCAGGGGATCTCCTCAGTAATAAGTCCCAACTAGACCTCAGACCATTTGGTGTAGGAGTCCCAACAGTGGATAGTAAGGTATTGCCTTGACTGCAGTTTCGCATAGAGGTAAGTAAGATGTCCTTGTTGGTAGAAAGGGTCTGACCTTTGTAGCAAGTCAAGGAAGGTGCATAAAAAGCTCTAACACATGTAAGGGGAGATGAGTGTGCCCCTTAGAAAGTGGAAAGACATCACACACATGAGTAGAAAGACATCACAAGCTAGAAAGCATGATAGTCGATGATCCAAAGTGATGGTTGTACCTATAACACATTTCGATAAGATTCATACAAACATATATAGAATAGTCCATACATACATGCGTGAGTCACAACTACATATATCATTAGATTAACCAGGATAACTAGACTATAATAACAACATATGCATGAAACGTGCTAGCTCTGTTATATTAAAAGAGTGAAAGATCCAATCATGCATAGAACCATGAACAACCACTAGTCCCGATAGTGGAACGTTACAGTCATTGTCACCTTCTCCTCCAAAGAGATATACTAGCTCTCCATTATGGAGAAGTCAAGGCCCATTACAATACACTCCAAGCTTTCTCTAAGCTAAAACTATGGGAAGCTTGGCTCCCAAAAGCCTGTACAGTGAGTTATGAGGTTCTATAAATAGCAAAGGGTGGGGTGACCCTTTACATTCCCCTTTGTGACCCTTCACCTACCCTCATGACCCTTCAACTACTACATGACTGTTACATTCTACTATTGACACTTGGCCTTTCAATTTTACAACATGTTTACATTACAATCTACACATGTACCCATGTGACACAAAAATAGGCTTGAGTATGCCATGCAACACATCATTAAGACTCAGATAGTTGTGTGAAGACCAACTCTTTGACATCCTCGCAATGATCAATGGTGGCGAACTGATGCCAAGATTGGTAGTCCATTATGGTGTCTGCGTGCTCTATGGTGACATCCTTCTGAAAGAAAATTTTTGCCTTTATTACATCTGGGTACACTAATTTGGCACCTCTTTCCAACTCGTAAAATAACATGTGCATCATAGTCTTGAGTGCAGCCGAACCAAAAACATATTGATGCATAGTGTCTGCGCTGATCTCTAGGTTTGTGTTGGTGGCTACGTGCACCAACTCATCAAAGTACATGTCCAACTCTAGTCGAACTTGGTTCTTTGACTTTGCTTTGGTGAGTGTGTCAATGGATGGGATCGCATGCATGCGCACAATGACATCCACGCAACTGAACACCCATGCATGTGAAACCTGCAAACTGGTGATGAACTGCAGGAGTTCTTCATAGTTCCAGATCTAACTCCGGATGTGTGCCTTCAACTCTACCACCTTTGGCTTCATCATCCTTAGCGAGTGCAATGGGGCTCCTTTGTATCTCATTTTCCATGTTCGCATGTGTTTGACAACAATGTGCAGAGCTGACAAGATGCGTTCTCTCCTAGCACAGCGCTACTACCAACCATTGAGATAGACAACTGACTTATACACAAAGACAACTGACTTATACACGGTAACAAATCTGGAATACAACTTCTGCATGAATGTCTCAAGAGACGATACTTCATCCGGTATCACTATCCTCAACTCCACTCTATTGGATGATGTAACCTGCTCTCCTCCCTAATTGGCCACTTATAACTCCTTCATTACGTTGATTACGCAACAAGGGGGCAACAGGGGGTTTGAGGGGGGCAGTTATCCCCCCTCTATGGGGTTCGAGGCAGTGCCTCAAGGAATTTTCTTTTTGGACCCTATATTAGGTGGGCGGACCTACCTATCGTTTTGTGCATGGTTTTCGCACATGGTTTTCAGCACGATGGTTTTCAGTCCATGCTATTGGATGCTTTGGCATGTATATATATGTATTGTAACATTGAGAGGAACATAATGAAAAATCAATCTGGTAGTCCTGGTTTTGGGATCCGAGGGAAAATCTCTGTGTATATTTGTTTTATGTGTTATGCTCTCACTATTTTTTATTTTCTGTGTTTTAGAATTCATATGCAGGTAATTTCTATTGGGTTAAAACCTACAATGTGCTCGTTCTCAGCTATCAATAATCTAACAATCGAGTTGGTGGCTTCGGCATATGATTTGGTAGCATCGACCAATGCAGCTGGATGCTTTTTCACATTAGACATGATCACTCACTCTTTAAACAACGTAGGAGATACATGGACATCCGTAGTAGGCACTCTGCATGACTACACAACTCCGTGTTGTGACTCATTGAAATATATGTTTTACATCTCCATTTCTGGATTATCTTCAAGGATTTTTGTGTCTCCTTGATCGCTTGGGAGTTGCTCTACTTCTGGATCTGGTGAAGCCAGTGGGGTGACCTCTTGGTCTTGAGGCATGAGGTCAATATCCTGATCTAACTCTGGTTGAGCCATATTTGGGTCCATCTGCTCTAATATTTGTTCAATCTCTTGAGAAAGGTCCTACTCGTACGACTTCTCACCATGTCTGCTTTGTGCCAATTGCTCAAATGAGTCTATAACCTGTATGGGAAAAATTTCATCAATCTATGCATGTTTCTCCTCCTGTTGTAACTGTCCCTGTTATGCTTCCTTCTCTCTTTTGCATAACTCCTGTTCTTCCCTGAGTTCCCGCTTCAACTCGTGCAACTCCCTTTCTATTTCCTCCATCCTCTTCTTCTCTCTTTTCCTTTGCGCGATCCTTCGGTTGCATTGTCACCCCTTAGCCTTAATCTCCAAAGCTGCTTTCAACACAAGTGGATCTGCTTTTAACTTGCAGCTTTTCTCTGCCTCAGTACTATCAACAACCTTTATCTTGCCTTTGTCAGGCACGGGTATACTACCCTCTACTGATACTAATGAGGTTTCCCTCTGAGATTTTGTTTCCTTCTGCTTTTATAACCAATATACAACTATATTGACCATTTCATTGAGCCTAGAGAAGTTATAACAACATCTCCATGGGTCTTCCTCAGGCCAATAACACGCCTCACCGATCCAAGGCTGTTGCACTCTTGCACAGTGGTCCTTCATTAAGCTGCAGGTCATATGGATTGAAACTTCTGGTGTTGAAGGTGAATCTTTTGAATTCCTTCATCTTGGCCTTAGCATGCTTGAGATTCTGGATCTCATACAACCCGATCTGCACAGGAAGAGCGGACCAAAGTGCCCTGTTCTTCCTATGTAGTCTAGTTGAAAACCTTGTAAATATGTGATATGACACTTCTAGCATGATGATCTTGTCCATGGAAAACTTTGGTAAAACATGTGGAACTTTCTTTTCACTTTACATATGTATGAAGGTGCCAAGGGGTGAGGCAACCAATCTGCTATGTTGATCAATGCCTCCATTGCTACTTGTGACATGGAAGGTGGATCCTGCTCAAAGATAATCCTGTACACTGGGGTGACGAAGTGGTATGATAACTGTATGATAACTCCAGGGAAGTTGCATTCAAAGAACAACTTGCAATAAGTGTGTACAGAGGTTTCCGAAGGTGTCCTTGCCCAACCCAAGCCTAGGAATTTCTCATAGGCATAGACTGCATCCAGTATGTGATCTTACATGTATATATTCTATTGATGACACTTAAGAGGATGTCAGGATTCTGTTACCTGTTCATTCAACCTGAGAGACAACATGTCAGACCAGTTGCAAGGTCTTCATTTGCTTGCCAATTGACCCAATACAATCACCCAACTTTGCAAGAAGGTTTCTATGCTCTCTTGGCTATATAAGCAACATGCAAAGATGACCAAGAGCTAATATTCCTTCTGTAGTATCTTCATCTTCTAAAATTAGCTGGGTGTTCTTGTGAACTTGGCTAGCTCTTTCACCCAGCTCTTCAAGATATCTCTTGAGTTTCCACTATTGTTGGGTCTCCTAAAGGGTTTATTCATGGTGATCACCGGTTATGGTAAGTGATAAATATCCTGAAAGTCCTTTGTCCTGAAGGTCGCAAGTTGTGCTCCAATGACACTACTCAAAACTATTGTCTATGGATCGGTATGTGAGACAATCTAGTGGGTCATGTCCGCACATGGAAACACGCGATACCTGCATGCAATCCGGTACAAGCCAAACTTGTGAATGTTGACATAGACCCTGCGGTCTTCTAGATCTTCCTCAAACATGCCCAAGAAGGTGTCATTGATGTCCTACCATTTCATCTTGATATCCTTGTCTATGAAAAACTTGGTGTCTTCATAGATGGGAAAGCTCATAGAAACTTGCTTAATTGCATCACAAGTTTCACTCTCAATGGTGTGTGTTGACCCTACTCTCTTGGAAGCCATTGTACCTGTACTGCTGAGAGACATACGAATGCCTGTGGTACTTGGAGAAATAGCAACACTCATGGAAAGAAATATGTCAGTTGAAAACCAAAACCAACTTAAGGACTAACATGCAATATACCTAGCTGACTAACTAGGAAGATTGCACAATTTTCACCGGAAGACTAGTAGACTGACTTCCAAAACTGCGCAAAGCATAGTTCGGGCTATTAGAAGGTTGAATGATTGCTGGAAGTGTGCAATGCATAGTCCAGCAAGGCATTCTCAGGGCTGAAATTGTGAAATGTGTAGTTTTAGTCAGTAAGGACTGAAACCAGCAAACTGCATTTGCACAACTTCTTGGGCCAGCAAGGCACTACCTCTCAAAATTGTGTAGAGAAAGCCCGGAGGCCAGTGCTGGGCCATCTTTGCACAATTTATGGGAGGAAGGATAAGCCTTCACTCTCATAAATGCACATTTCCATCCGAGCAAGGTAAGGTCTAGGTCAAGGCAGCCTAGACCCGCTAGCGGGTGACTGAAAACATGAAAAGTCTGAATGCATGGTGAAGTTGAGTGAAAACATGAGTGAATGATCATGCATGAAAATAGTGAGTGCGGGATTCAAAAAATGGGAAAACATGCATGTGTGTGAAGCGAGTTTCCACAACAACAACAGTTAGATGCAATGGAAAGCTGAAACAATGCTTATACAAGCTAACATGCATCAAAATGACAACAAGAGTTCAAAAAAACCAAGAAAACAACATTCACACAAAGAAAAATACAAAAAGAAATATAAAATCAGAAAAAGACATGAAAAGCAAACTTAACCAAAAAACATTAAGCTGAATGTGCCGAATGCCCCTAGATGCAATGTGGGATGTCAGAGCTCTAAGATCGATGTGAGGAATGAACTCTGCAGCGCCGAATAAATAATTTTTGATAAGAATGAGGCTTATGATGCAAATGCCACAAATCTAGGAAAAAGCGACACTTAGTGGGAGGTTTCTAAAATGACTTTTGCATGTAACCTCGAGCTGCTAAAAATGGATCCCTAAAATCTAGGAATATTTTTTTCTTTTTTCTTTTTTCGTGAAAGCATCCTAGTATGCATTCAAATCAAGATTTCTCAGTCCCAAAGGGAAGTAGTGAACCTAGGAGCACATGCAACAGTCTACAAGCCTGGGAATGAAATTTGCGTAGTTTCTGAGCTGAGAAAGTCTAGTTTTCCCTCATGCATTGCTCAATTTCTCGACTGAAGGACTAGACGTCATTCAGAATCACACATTTTTAGATATGAAGCCTAGTGTTGGGCTGCATTTTGTAGTTTTTAGAGGGAAGGTTGCTTGGCTGGATTGCACATTTCTGGAGCTCAGCAGGCAGCCCAGATGGATTGCACAATTTCCAAAGGGAAGGTTGGTTCCCCTATAGAATTGCGCAATTTCCTAGGTAAGCATCATAGCAACAAAATGACTAAGTCCCGAGTGTCAGCTTGGGGTGGGAGGCAAACAAGTTGACAAGCACAGGCTGGTAAGCCACTAGAACTCAACTGATGCTTTTGTACTTATACGCTGCACGACATGCTGCTGAGGGTAGTTGTTAGGGGGGCTCCAAAACAAAGCTAAGGAAAAATTTTGGAGGGTGGTTGTATCCGCTACAACACTTGGTGACACACTGGTATAAATCCAGCTCTCTAAATGGACCTTGTTTTGTGAAAAGAAATTCTAATTCCTCTGGAATTATTGTTCGATTCTTAGATCATCCTAGTTTCCACACTAGCTTGATTGAAATATGTAGCACTTGCCATGCTCTTGGTCGGTCAACACACATTCCAATCCAGTCAACATAGTTGTTTCGATTGGGGATGAGGGGTATATTGGTACACAAGCAATATGATAGTTAGAGTTTAAGGTTCATCTTTGGTGTTGCTCCATTGCCAGTGGGCCTGGATAGTACCCTGACAGAGTCACGCAGGAACACAAGCATCGCTTCGCTGCCAGCAAACCTAGTCTGTACCCTAAAAAAGTTACTTGCATCACCTCTTTGTGCAGGAAGCCTTTCTCTTCTTTCACCTTATTAATTTTTTCAAACATTTCACATTTCCATTTTTTCATTTTTCATTTTTTGTTTTTGAAGAACTATGCCTAGCACTTAATTATTTCAGAGGCAGAAGAGAGATCCTGACTTATTGAGAGCAGAAGAGGTTGTTACTTCAGAGAAGTATTTTGTATATACCTCTGACATACTTGTTAAGGCTTCCCCCCTAACCTTACTCTACTTGAGTGGGTTGACACAAGTTAACCCAAAAACAACCGACTAGTGTAGGTGATACGAGTTAGCATGCAAGCTTTGTGTTTTCACCAAGGTTCACTTTGAACATAACATATTTTCCATTGGTGTATCATTGACTAAAGAAAACAAATTCTACATAAAGAGACAAGATAACATATACCTGAGTATTGATAGTTGTACACGTCCTCTTGTACTTTACCCTGCTTGTTTCAAGAGTCATGCACGGTTTCATGAGAAACTAACCTATGGACGTAAACAAGCAAAAAACCAAAAGAGTGAAGATAAGAAGCAAATGCAGAAGCAAAGCAAGTAAACAAAGAAAGTAGGAAAGAAAATAAACAAACCAAGAAAGAAAGCAAACATGCATGCAAGCAAACCAAATATAAAGCAAACACTTATCCTAATCCTAAGCTAATAGTGTATGGGTCTGATCGTGTGAAGTGATATTTCCAATGCAGCTACCGGCACATTGGTCAACCCATGTTGGTGAAGGCATGGTTCAAGAACAACACAGTTGCGTGAACTAGCAAACATGAAAGATATAACAATGAAGACAAACACACTCCAATTGTAAATGCATCCACATAAAAGAAAAAAGTGAAAGCACATGACATGCACCTTGTGGACTTGCCATGGTGTTGCGCTACACTACGTGTAGATGTTAAGCATATGCATTCTCTTGACTGTGACATGCAAGCAAACATGAGAAACATAGACAAATTGCATCACGCAAGTGTGCTTGCTTTGTAAGATTCATCAATTGCATGAGTGATGGGGTCATGTGGTTCAAGTGGAGGAAGTTAAATATGTGCATTGGATTGATATTCAATGCATACAGATGAGTGATGAGGAGCCTTGGGTGTCTCAAAAATTTCGTGATTGAAAGTGAAACTAACATTAGGACAACAAGGGCCTGACATAACCATAAGCTCGGGTTGAAGTGCCTCAACAACCTATGAGGTCTTGACTTCACTAATTGATAGGTCATCATAAATAGGTGGCTTTGAAAGATCAACAATGATAGAATCAACATTATTATCAACTACAGGAGTAAATACATCACGACAACTATGATTAGAGAAATAAATAATTTCATTGACATCCTCATGATCAGATAAATCAAATAGAGGGGTAAATGAGAAGCAATAATGTTCACCCTATGCGTTTTGGGAAAAAACAGATGAAAAATCAAGTGAATTTTCAATGAATAATTTGTCCTCTTCGCTGTCGAATGATGGACTAACATTGGGTGTGTTCTGCGAATGATCAATGGTGGATGCATCCAAGGATGGATTTACACAAGGAAAGTTAGAGATAACAGAATCACCAAATATGTCTGGAAAAAGAGGAGGAGGTGAGGACAGAAGGAGATCATCCTTCATCGTGGGTTGATGTTCAAGTTCCCAGTCATACTCATCATAAATGACAATGCAGGTTGGTTGTGGAACATTGACTCTGTGGATGGCTTGATCCTCATTCACAACAGGTGTACAGTTTGTAATGGAAGAACACAAGACAATACAATGCGAAGGATTAGCATTACATGAAGACAGAAGTTGAGGTAAAAAATGCATGTAACAACCCATGGGATTCCCAATCAATTCTGTGAAGAAATTGAGAGTAGTGAGGGTGGGAGGATGCGATAGTTGAACAATTGTGTGTACATGTTCTCCCACATCACTCTACAGGGGTTGAGCGATTTGATGAGGGGAAGGTGGACAATCACTTGTGATAGCAACTGTGTCTGCCTGTGATTTCTCAACTCCATCGTCAAATTATGCTGAGCAGGATTTGAACTTAAAATTCATTTTGGGATAGAATGATTTATGAAGGGAATATTCAAATATGTCCCAAAGATATTGGAATTTCATCTGGTTTTTCAGAGCCTCAAACTGAAGTACACGGAAGCACTGCCAAAAATCCATAGGCGATTCTTGTAGAGTCTTCCATTGTCTTAATAGTTTTTTGTCAAGAGGTTTAGGATCAAAATGATGGAAAGTATATTCAATTGGATCATAGAACTACTTAAGTGAGTGCAGACAATCGTGAGGCAGTTTGTGGCACCATCATTCTGGGGATTCGCGAAGTGTGTGTAAAAGCAACAAGTTGACCTTGACTTTATTGAACTCATCTGCATCCTCCAAGAATGCAAGGAAGTCATGTAAGTACTCAAGCTAGGCCACTTTACCTTCACCATCATACGTGAATTCTGATAAGAGATCATAAAAATCCTTCGTGATGTCGACGAGATGTGCATTAGACAAACATCGTGGAGGAAGAACTATCATGATATCGGACATATGTACGAAGATTCAAAACATTATGTGAGGACTCCACTTTTCATCTAGCCCCCCTTCTAATGCTAAAATTGTTGACAGTGTTGGACCTGCCAACATATCATGGGATCTCCCTAGTAAGAAGTCCCAACTAGACCTCAGGCCCTTTGGTGTATGAGTCCCAACAGTGGGTAGTATGATATCGCCTTGACCACAGTTGTGCGCAAAGTTAAGTAAGATGTCCTTGTTGGTAGCAAGGGTGTGACCTTTGCAGCAAGTTAAGGAAGGTGCATAAAAGGCTCTAACATACAGAATGGGGGTTGAGTGCGCCCCTTAGAAAACTGTGATAGCACAAAACTTGAAAGGGAACACACTAGAAGAAAGACATCACAAGATGGAAAGTAGGATAACCGACGATCCAAAGTGATGGTTGTACCAACAACACATTTTGAAAAGATTTATACAAACATATACAAAATAATCCATACATACATGCGTAAGTCACAACTACATATATCATTAGAGTAACCAGGATAACCGAACTACAATAAAAACATATGCATGAAATGTGTTGGCTTAGTTATATTAACAGAGTGAAAGATCCAATCATATATACAACTATGACCAGCCACTAGTCCCGATAGCGGAATGTTACAGTCACTGTCACCTACTCCTCCAAAGAGATATACTAGCTCTACACTGTGCAGAAGCCAAGGCTCGTTACAATACACTCCAAGCTTTCTCTAAGCTATACCTATAGGAATCTTGGCACCCAAAAGTCTGTACAATGAGTTACGAGGTTCTATAAATAGAAAAGGGTGGCATGACCCTTGACATTCCCCTTTGTGACTCTTCACCTACCCTCATGACACTTCAACTACTACATGACTGTTACATTCTATTATGGACACTTGGTATTTCACTTTTACAACATGTTTACATTACAATCTGCACATGTACCCATGTGAGACAAAAATAGGTTCGAGTAAGCCATGCAAGACATCACTAAGATTCAAACAGTTCTGGGAAGACGAACTATTCGACTTCCTCGCGATGATCGATCGTGGGAAACTGATGCCAAGCTTGGTAGTCCGTTATGGTGTCCGTGTACTCTATGGTGACATACTTCTGAAAGTGAATTCTTGCCTCCATTGCATCCGGGTAAACTGATTTGGCACCTTTGTCCAACTCGTCTAATAACATGTGCATCATAGTCTTGAGTGCAGCCAAACCAACAACATATTGATACATAGTTTCTCCATTGATCTCCAAGTCTGTACTGGTGGCTACGAGCATCAAATCATCAAAGTACATGTCCAGCTCCAGCCATACTTGGTTATTTGACTTCGCCTCTGTGAGTGTCCCAATGGAGGGGATCACATGCATGCACACAATGGCATCCATGCTCCTGAACACCTGTGCATGTGAAGCCTACAAAATTGGTGATGAACTACAAGAGTTCCTCATAGTTCTAGATCTGAATCTGAATGCATGCCTTCAACTCTACCACCTTTGGCTTCATCAACTTTGGAAAGTGCAATGGGGTTCCTTTGTATCTCATTGTCCATTTTTGCATGTGATCAATAATAATGTGCAGATCTCACAAGATGCGTGCTCTCCTAGCACAACGCTACTACCAACCATTGAGATGGACAACTGACTTATGCACGGTGGCAAATCTAGAATACAACTTCCACATGATTGTCTCAAGAGATGATACTTTATCTAGTATATCTCTCCTCATCTCTGCTCTAGTGGACGCTGTAACTTGCTTCCTCCCTAATTGGCCGCTTGTAACTCCTTAGCTAAGCGTTCGTTCTCAACTATCAAGAATATAACAATCAAGCTGGTGGCTTTGGCATATGCTTTGGTAGCATTGGCCAATGCAGTAGGATTCTTCCATACATCGGACATGATCACTTTCTCTTCAAGATGTGCATGAG
Organism: Pinus taeda; assembly: GCA_000404065.3. NCBI lineage: Eukaryota > Viridiplantae > Streptophyta > Pinopsida > Pinales > Pinaceae > Pinus > Pinus taeda. The sequence continues at coordinate 168,409 of APFE030836967.1, forward strand.
ATACATGGACATCCAGAGTAGGCACTCTGCGCGACTTCATAACTCTGTGTGGTGACTAGTCAAAAGATATGTTGTGTATCTCCACTTCTGGATTGTCTTCAAGGATTTCTGTGTCTCCTTGATCACTTGGGACTTGCTTTACTTCTAGTTCTAGTGAATTCAGTTGGGAGACCTCTTGGTCTTGAGGCATGCAGTCAATATCCTAATCTCACTCTGGCTAAACCATATTCGTGTCCATATTCTCTAACATTGGTTCAATCTCTTGAGCATGGTCATGTTCCTATGACTTCTCACCTTGTCTTCTTTGTGCCAAGTGCTCAGATGATTCTATAACCAGTATGGTCACAGTTTCACCAATTTGTTCATGTTGAGCCTCCTGCTATACCAGTCCCTGTTGCGCTTCCTTCTCTCTTCTATGCAGCTCATGTTCTTCCTTGGGTTACCGCTTCTACTCCTACAACTCCCTTTCTATTTCCTCCTTCCTATGCTTCTATCTTTTCCTTTGCATGATCCTCCTGTCGTTTTTTCGCCTCTTAGCCTCAATCTCCAAAGCTGCTTTTAGGACAAGTGGATCTACTTTGAACTTACATTTTTGCTCTGCCTCTGCGCTGTCAACAACCTTTCTCTTACCTTTGTCACACGGAGGTCTCCTACCCTCTGCTATTGCTGATGAGGCTACCCTCTAAGATGATGCTTCCTTATTCTTTGCTAACCACTCTACAGCTATGCTGAACAGTTCATTGAGCCTGGAGAAGTGATAACGGTATCTCCATGGGTATTCCTAAGGCCAATGACATGCAACATGGATCCAAGGATGTTACACTCTCAAACAATGGTCCTTCACTAAGCAATACGGGTCATACGAATTGAAACTTCTGGTGCCAAAGGTGAATCTTTTGAATTCCTCCATCTTGCCCTCAGCATGCATGATATTCTAGATCTCATACAACCTGGTCCACAAGGGAAGAGATGGCTAAGGTGCCTTCTTCTTCCTATGCAGTCTAGCTGACAACTCTGTTGAGATTTGATACGATACTTTTTGCATGACAAGCTTGTCCATGGAAACATTTGGAAAAATATCCAAAAGCTTTGTCGTGTTGTAAATCCATATGAAGGTGCCAAGGGGTGAAGCATACCAATCTGCTATGTCGATCAATGCCTCCATTGCTTCTTGCGATATGCAAGGTCGATCCTGCTCGAAGATCATCCTGTACACTAGGGTGATGAAGTGCTCTGATAACTATATGATAACTCCACGGAATTTGCATTCAAAGAACAACTTGCAATAAGTGTGCAAAGAGGTTTCCGAAGGTGTCCATGCCCAACCTATGCCTAGGAACTGCTCACAGGCATAGACTACATCTAATATGTAAGCGGAGATGTATATCTTCACTTGTGTTAGGACTCTGTATTGTCTACTTTTGACCTTACATTTTGTTATGATATTACCCTTTTTAGCCTATAAATAGAAACCCTTGATATCATTTTTGACCTCATCATCCCAAGGTATGAAGTAACTCTCCTCATTTGCTATATGTTTAATTATTCAACACATATTCATGTTATCTTTACAATTAATCTTTGGAAATTGGCTAAGTCACTGACAATTGATTGGAATTGTTCAAAGTCCACAGAATCATAATTCACAGTTGCTGCAACACCAGAAACAGCAACTGTGCAGTTGCTGCAACATCAGAAGTAGCAACTGACTAAAGCAGGAAAAGTCTTAATTTGCAAAAGATGAAACAGTAACTATCTGAAGCTGGCAAGACTATACTTGGCCGATGATGATAAAGCACGATCAGCCAATTTAGTCACAGACGCGGGAACACCAGGAACAACATGAAGCGCTTTAAGGAACGGTTAAGATTCACCAAATCAACAACAACAGCAGAATAACCAAGGATAGCACAAGGACCCCAAGGAGATAGACGAAGACTACTAGTTTGGCAGTAGCGGAAGGATCCGATTAACAAAGGACAACAAAGATATACATTGTTGTAACAGTATGCTGTAACAGGAATTAATTTCCTATTTTTGTACAGAAGAATTAAACTGAATGACAATTTATTGTAATAGATGTCTCCTCTATAAAGAGGAGACATCTACAGTTGAAAGCTAGCATGTGACACAAGAATATTGTAGTGCTGAAGGTCGGAACCTCTGTTGTAATTGAACTCTTGGCAGATGAATAAAGCATTGTTCTGAGCATTTTAACTTAGTAATTGTGTGCAGGGGAATCTTGTGAGAGGGACAAGGCCCACCTTCTTCACAAGATTCACCCTGTGTGTGTGTTATTTTTGTACATGTTTAGCCTTGCTTCTGATATTTCCTTTTTGCTGATACACTATTCCTTTAATCGATTGGCGCTGTGAGAAGTGTGTCACCGGTGAATAGGATTTTCGGTGTGTATTGGCGACTGGTCACAGAGGCAGGTGCTGGACGTCCTTATTCTGAGGACAGGGTCCTGGTCCTCTCTTACAAACAGCCATCATTTTTCTGTAGATTTGTTACCTTTACTCAATTTCATTTCATTTCTGCAATAGTTTAAGACTGTTGTAACGCAGAGTAAGCGTTTGATAGGAATTAGATTTGTTTGTACTACAGCTTTTAATGCTTTTGAAATTAAAGTGCATACAATACGAGGTCACCTTTGAAACAAAAGGACTTTCCTGGGTTGACAAATTAATGTGGTACTCGACTGTTTAATCAATAAACAATTCGAGTAGCCAACATTTTGGCGCCGTTGCCGGGGAAGGCGACTAAATTTTTTTTTAAGGCATTAATGATTTTTCTTTAGAATAACAGGTGCATGAGAGGACGCAAGAAAGCTAACTTCACAGGTGGTAAGGGCACAGGAGGCGGAAGAAAAACTTTCATTGACGAGATCATTTCAAAGGCCGAGACATCTCAGAGAACGAGTTCCCGAAGACCTCAAATCCAGTATTCCTCCCAAATAGATCATCAGACGGAGGAAGTACTAGGGCCTGAAAGGAAGCTGGAAACACCAGAGCACATTGAGGATCCAGTAGAAGAACCTGAAGAAACAGAAGATGTTGAAGACAGAGCTAGCAATTCGGGGAAAAGAACAATGGAGGATAATAGAGCAGAAGGAAGGGGGGAAAACTCACTTTCCACCCTGGAATTTCCTATTGGGGATCTCCCAAGGGGAGCAATCCCTATGAAAAATATTCCACCTGTGGCATTGCCTAATTTCCATGGGTTATCCTCTGAAGATCCCGATGAGTTCCTCTTTGAATTTGAAATACTGTGTAGAAGTTATGATTATCTAACTCCTGCCCAGAAGTTAAAATTGTTTCCAGCAACACTGAAAGGGAATGCATTAAGATGGTTTATGAGCCTAGGGGCTCAGGTAATCACTACATGGGATCAGATGAAAGAAATTTTTCTGACCAAATATCAGGATTACTGTCGAACAAGAGAAAGGAAGGAAGAATTGTTCAAAATGGTTCAGAAAGAGGACGAGAATCTGGAAGACTTTGTAGAGAGACTGCAGTATAATCTGCAATGATCAGATCATCCAACCATGAGTAAGGATATTCTAAAGACAATACTATTAAAAGGAGTATGAGATGACTGCCTAGATATGTTAAACATGCCTGGAAAAGGGGATATTTCCAAAGAACCATTTGATGAGATTATCAACCTCTGCATGAGGTGTTCCAGAGGAGCAGCAAGCAGATCTAAAAGTAGGGACAATACATATTCAAGAGTCCAGAAATCAGCAAGTGGAGGAGCAACACGAGCCGAAATAGGTAATCTGCTTGAAGAATTTAAAACTGAAATGTTAAGCTCTTTTGCTTCACAAATTGATGCTCTGCAGGTTAAAAAGAAACAAGCAGAAGCAGAAGCTACCCTGGCTATATTTTGCTGCAAATGCAGAGGAGCACCCACTGTGGGAATGCCCATTAGATAAGGTACCAATTTGTACCATTTCTGAAAATGATCATGAAACTCAGCAATGCCCTTCTTTGCCAGGAATAAAGGCAGCGCTGCAATCAACTGAAGAAGAAGCTGAAGCAGTGTACCTGATGACACAGAGGAGGCAATGGCCACAAAGACAAGGTATGAGTTCTAACACATCATTTAGTCGATGGAATAATCATTCTCCTTTTCAAACAAATTTCCCACCCATGAATCAAATGCAATACCCACCCTTTAATCCGATGCAATTTCCACCTATGCAGCAACCAAATCCTCCTTTTACTGACCCTACTATGTGGAATCCTTGGACTCTTCAACAACATTATTTCAATCAATGGAATCCAAACTGGGCAGCCCAACAGATTCCATTTCCTCAACACCAGCAATCTCTTTCCTTACCATCTAATGCTCCGCAGAATAACCAGTCAATCAGACCCCAACTGCCTGTGCAACCTAATCCCAACCCAAACAATAATAAAGCCCTGTAGGTAATTGATATTCAAAGTCAACTTGTCTCCCCTATGCAATGTAATGACATCCATTTATGCTCTGGGAGGATAGTTGAACCCATCATTGATGACATTACTGACTCTGAAAAAGAGGAAACTAGAGAGGAAAAGTCATCTAACAAAAACACTGAAACACTTGAATCATCTTCTAACAACACTATCCAAACAGCAGAGCCACCCTTTCCTGAAAGACTGGCTCTTACTAAAACATTTGAGCCACCGGCTTTTAACCTTTTAGGAGAACTGCAGAATTTATATGTCAAAATTCCATTATTGCAAGCACTAAGAGATGTTCCTATCTATGCCAGAACTGTTAGGGATATCTGTATTAAAAAGCCTGGAAGAAAAGCCAAGGAACCCCTCACAGTTCATGTGATGGGAGAACTAACTGCTTTGATGACAAAAAAAGATCCCCCTGTGAAATATGGTGACCGTGGTCACCCTACAGTAACAGTTCAGGTCGGCAAAACCTTTGTCTCTAAAGTTCTAGTAGATCTAGGTGCAGCAATAAATATTATGACACTCGAAACAGCACAATTACTGCAGTTGAAACACTTAATTAGGGAAACTCCAACCATTCTAGAGCTGGTTGACCGCTCTACAATTAAACCTGAAGGAGTCATTGAAGACCTGGTAATTTCCGTAGAATCTTGGAATTACCCAACTGACTTTGTGGTGTTAAAAACTAAAACAAAGTTGGGGGGTCACCCATTAATTCTAAGAAGACCTTGGCTGGCTACAGTAGATGCTTTCATCAGCTGTAGGTCTGGATCAATGACAATATCTAATGGGCAGGAAACCAAACAGCTAACTCTTTATCCTCATGCCACACCCATGATTAATAACGGTAATTCAGTATGGTTAGATTATGAGGATGAGGAAACCCAACCTATTTTAATTGTCAAACAAGCTTTAACTCTCAAAGACTCAACCGAAGATGAATTAATCAGCAACTTTATTTCTGAACCTTCTTCGGTCAGCCCAGAAATACACAATCACTTCACCGCAATCTTAGAATCTGAATCCCAGCACAACCTTGAAACTGAAAATCTACCTCAGATATTAGCTGGTAGTCCCTCCAAAAGTATAACAGTAGAAATCGAACCATGTAAAACATTAAATATAAATCCTAATCTAACAGATGATCAAAAACAACAATTAATGAAGCTACTCAAAGAAAATAAAGAGGCATTCGCATGGGATTATACAGACATGAAAGGGATTTCCCCTGAACTATGCACTCACCGTATTTATATTAAAGAAGGATCCCGGCCAGTTTGTCAACCCCAAAGACGAATGAACCCCAATTTAAGGGAAATAGTAAAAGAAGAGCTTCAAAAATTGTTAAATGCAGGATTTATATACCCCATATATGATAGTGAATGGGTTTCTCTGCTAGTAATAGTACCCAAGAAAAATGGGAAATGACGAGTATGTGTGGACTATAGAGCCCTAAATAAGGCCACCCAGAAGGACCATTTCCCTTTACCGTTCATTGACAAGGTATTAGATAACTTGGCTGGTAAGAAATTCTTTTCCTTTTTGGATGGATTTAGCGGATATAATAAGATAAAGATTGCACCCCAGGATCAGGATAAAACCACTTTTACTAGCCCTTGGGGTACCTTTGCTTATAGGGTTCTTCCATTTGGGCTATGTAATGCCTCAGCAACATTCCAAAGAGCGGTGATAGGGATCTTTTTTGATATGATAAATGATTCCTTAGAAATTTTTATGGACGACTTTACTCCTTATGGCACAACCTTTGAAGATGCCCTGCAGAATCTTGAAAAAGTACTTAAGCAGTGTATAGAAGCACATCTTGCCTTAAGTACTGAGAAATGCCATATAATGATGAATGAAGGCATTGTATTAGGCCACTTCATTTCATTTTTAGGAATTCAAGTCGATCCCGCAAAAATACAGGTAATTTTGACCCTCCCTATCCCCAAAACCCAAACAGAAGTGAGGAGTTTCTTAGGACATGCGGGGTATTACAGAAGATTTATCAAAGACTTTTCTAAGATAGCTTCTCCTCTGTTTGTGTTACTAACCAAAAATGTTGAATTTAAGTGGACTGATGATTGTCAAAAAGCATTTGATCAGCTTAAACATCAATTGTCCACAACTCCCATTTTGAGAGGACCAGATTGGGCACTCCCCTTTCACATATCCTCTGATGCCTTAGACACTGCCATTGGAGCTGTCCTAGGACAGGAAGAAAATAGTCTTCCCTATGCCATTTATTTTATTAGTAAAAACATGACTCCCGCAGAACTTAATTATACAGTTACTGAGAAAGAATTTCTAGCAGTTATTATGCTATCAATAAATTTTGGCATTACATTACTGGTTATACTACTTTTGTGCATACCGACCACTCGGCTATTAAATACCTAATGAATAAATCAGTTACAAATGCTCGAGTCACTAGATGGTTACTGTTATTACAGGAATTTGATATCACAATTGTAGACTGACCAGGAAAAGAAAATGTAGTTGCTGACTTTCTTTCTCGGTTAAAAACTAATGAAAATATTCTAGCAGATGATTCTTTTCCCAATGAGTATTTATTTGCAATCTCTGCTCACTCACCTTGGTATGCAGACATTGCTAACTACTTAGTTGGAGGAAAATTACCATCACACCTATCGCATAGAGAAAAAAGGAAAATTATTCAGCAGAGCGCTAGGTACAACTGGATAAGCGGCTGTCTATTTCACACAGGACTCGATCAAGAGATCCGGAGATGCATTGGTGAAGATCATATTTATGATGTACTGAAAGCTTGCCACGATGGACCTTGTGGAGGACATTTCGCGGACAAAAGAACAACACACAAGGTTCTCAGGATGGGATATTACTGGCCCTTAATCTTCAAAGATGCAAAGAAATATGTCAGGGCCTGTGATAGCTGCCAAAGAATGGGCCAGCCTAATCACAGGGATGAAATGCCACTCAATCCCCAGGTAATTCTTGAACCATTTGAAAGATGGGCACTAGATTTTATAGGTCCCATTAATCCTCCATCTAATCAAAGAGTTTACATACTAGTATGTATAGATTACATGACTAAGTGGGTAGAGGCCAAGGCACTTATCAAAGCTAATGAGGAATCAGTATTAACATTTTTATTTGAAGAAATCTTCGTTAGGTTTGGATTGCCTAAGGAACTAGTCACTGATGGAGGACCTCCTTTTAATTCTCATGGCTTCAAAGACACATTGCAGAAATACCATATTAAGCATAGAATGACCACACCTTATCACCCCCAGTCAAATGGGTAGGTGGAAAGCACCAACAAAGTCATAGAAGCTATTCTGACAAAAAAAATAAAGGAGAATAGGAGGGACTGGTTTCAAAAGCTGTCTGAAGCACTTTGGGCTTATAGAACCACTTGGAGGAACACCACAGGCTTTTCACCCTATGAGTTAGTTTTTGGTAAAAATGTTGTTTTCCCTTTGGAGTTTGAAATCAAAACTTTGAGAACTGCTTTAGCTGTTAACCTTGATTTGACTGATGCACAGACAGCCAGGTTGTAGCAGCTTCAGGAGCTAGACGAGAAAAGATTGGATGCCATCCACCAAACAACCATGATTCAGCAACAAAGAACCAGATGGCATGACAAAACTATTAAGCAAAAGTAGTTCCAGAAAGGTAACTGGGCTTTACTGTATGACTCCCGTTTCGAGAATTTCCAAGGTAAATTGAGAACAAGGTGGCTAGGACCTTATGAAATAGATGTTGTTTTTCCAAACGGAACAGTCAGACTCTTAACGATTGATGATAATAGAACACCGTTATTAGTGAATGGATACTGACTTCGTCCATATCAACGGCCTGTTTCTAAAGAGGATTTCAAAGCTACCTGCATGGCAAAATTACATTATGTTTTTTTAGGGGAATTTGATGCCCCTCAAGGCACTTAAATTTCTGTTCATTTATTTATTTTTAGATTAGATTTCTTAACTAATAATCCCTGTCAAGGGTTGCTATGTTACAATTAGTTGTTTTGCAGATCTTACCTTCGGAGGATGGCTAAGAATAAAAATTATAAAAGAATCACTTTGCAGCTTGGGAATGCTCTTCGGACCATAAGTCAAGTTTTACATCATTTCCTGTTGCTGCAACACCATTTCCTGTTGCTGCAACACCATTTTCCGTTAATGCAATGTCATTTCCCCGTTGCTGCAACACCACTTTCCGTCATTCCCCGTTGCTGCAACACCACTTCCCGTCAATACAATATCATTTCTCTGTTGCCGTAACACCACTTCTCGCGGCTACCGCACGAGCTTATGTTCCGGCAAAATATCACTTTTCAAAACTCCAATACCAATCCCAGCACTTAACGAATTATCATCTTGATGGAACATATTCCGCCGCATTGAAGGGACCAGCCAAGCACTCTAATAAGTACACGTCGTCACTGCTACTTTTCGTCAAATCACTTGTGTTTTCACGATTAAAAACCCGTTCAAATTATGATTAAGCCAGAAAAAGACAAGATAAGACTTTTTGCGTGTGGCTAAAGGTAAAAGTAAAGGTACGCATGTTTAAGTGTGAATATTAATTTATAGTTAATGCGGAGATGTGATACGACTGTCGAAATCATTATACTGCTAATCAAATCATTCAGCCGTAGATTTGGGGGGGATTACCAAAATATCACAATTATTCCATAACACGTTAATCGCTACCACCCTTACTCCTCGCAGTAATATCTAAAACTCACCTTGCCGTGGCATATCCTCATTTGTAACGGTTTGCTCTGTTTCAAACTTGGAAACTAGGCTCTGTATCGTGTATTGTTCGCTAGATCAGTAGCTATGGGGGGAAATCTGATCACATATGAACCTGGCACAACAGTGCTACTGGAACTCTACCCCGAGGTTTATCAAATTTTCCTACAAGCAGGGTGGGTAGACTACTTTAGAAGACTCCCAGATTTCAACACACAGCAGGTGTTGGAGTTCGCATGCAATTTAAGAGAAGGATTTTCTACAGTCCAGGGAGTACGTATTCCGGTAACAGAGGAAGATGTAGCCCAAGTCTCCGGGCTACCAACTAACGGTATACGCTGGTTCAACAGGAAACATGTGATTTTGAATGCGCAGCAAGGCTTCGTAGAAGCTAAAGGCAGAGGGGTCGCTCTTCAGTCACTACCTCCACCATGGCCAAAGGTCGAGGAGTTTGTCAAGCAGTATTTAACTTGCGAAGGTCGTTACTAGGTAATTTACCAACACGACTTCGTTTTCTTAAATCATTTGAGGCATTGACAGTTGATAAACATGCCCTATTATCTATTGGGTTGTCTGAAAAACATGTCACATTATGCTGAAAAAGCGAAGCATCCAGCCCTTTCCCTCAAACACCATCGGTTAGCCCAACTCTTAATAAATAGAGGCTTTGCTCTAATCCACCCACCCCCTGTCATTAATCCTCCCCAGCAAATAGAAGAAGATCCTCAGCAGGAGGAGGAAGTTCCCCAACAGCCAGAACAAATACCCCAAGAAGTTCCCCAACAGCCAGAACAAATACCCCAGGAAGCTCCCCAACAGTCAGAGCAAATACCCCAAGAAAGTCCTCAGCAATTAGCAGCAGAAACACCCCTGCAGAGGACCCCATCCCCCAATGAAGCTCAACCATCTACCCCCACGCTTCATATTTCTATTGATGACTCTGATGATAATACCCCCATCATTTCTCTTAAAAGGAAAAAGCAGCAGAAAACTGGAACTCCACCAAAAAGGAGAAGAACCAGGGCGTCAATCAAAGCAGTTGCTATTCCTGATAGTCCCCCCAGCCTAAAGGAAAGTGACCGAAAAAGACAAATTATTGATTTTCCTGCCTCCTTAAAGAGGCAGAGAAAACGGTCAACTGCAGCAGTTAAACTTACCAGCCCTGTGATCCCCAGTTCTCCACCTATTACCCTAACACCCCATATTCCAATCATTCTAGAATAGTCCCTTTCCTCACCCTCTGGGGCTGAGATGTAGAGCATTGACAGCTTTGTGATAGCATTTTCTGAGGCAGCTGATACACAAGAACCACCTGCCGAAAAATCTAAAATAGACACCCAAGGTGATATTGGGCAAGTGGCTGCTACACAAGAACCAGCCACTGACCCAACAGGTGACACACAAGAACCACCTGTTGGGGATGCAAATGACCAAATGGACGCGGAACAACAATCCCTTCCTCCATTAGAGCCTGCAGATACACAAGCTCTGCCTACCATAGCCTCCCTGCAGGAAGAAATTGAGTTTTTAAAATCTCAAATTAAGGATTATCAGCGAGAGATAATAATGGTTAAGGAAGCCTACGAGAATGAATATAATCTCCACTTCTTAGCACGGGTAGCGTCTGTAACAGAAAAGAATCAATACAATGAGTACATGTGCAGTGAGTGTGGTGAACTGTACACTCAAGAAGGATATAAGGTAGTCCAGGTCCCAATGACTGAAGCCAATCCACAACCCCTTGCTGCTGAAATCAAAACAGAGCAACCTGCTGTTATAGTCAAAACAGAACAACCTGCTGTCACACAAGAACCAGCAGGAAGAACAGCAGAAGAAATGCAACAACCTGCTGTCACACAAGAACCAGCAGGAGCTGCAAGAGAAGAGAAAGAACAACCCACTGTCACACAAGAACCAGCAGGTTTTCTAAAAATTGTAAAAGAAGAAACAGGGCAGCCTGCTGTCACACAAGAACCAACAGGGGCTACAGGAGCAGAGAAAGAACAGCCTGTTGTCACACAAGAATTAGCAGGTTTTCCAAGAGTTGTGGAGGAAGACATAGAACCACCGCGGGCCACCCAAACTACTGTAGAGAAGAGATCCTTTAGTAACGCTTATGCACAGACTAAAGTCACTGAACTCCACTGTGTTAGTGATGCTTATGCACAGACTGAACTCACTAGACTCCACTGTGTCAAGGATGCCTATGCACAGACTGAAACTCCCTCTGTCAGTAATGCTTACACGGAGACCTCTAGTTTTCAACAACTAAAGGACACATGGAGAATAGAATATGAGCTTTCACAAGGGAAGGCATTCCAACAGCAGAAGTCAATCTGGTTCAGCTATGCATACAGAAATTGGGATGCACTGGAACAGTCTAGAGCCCAACATAAAGAAAATAAGGAGGTAAAAGCTAGGCTATCCCATGCCTTCGATCTGGTTCAGAGGATATTGGCTATAAGAAAACCCTCTTTCAACTATGCAGTATTCTTGAGAGAACGGTTGGCGTTCTTGCAAATAAAAGCAATTAGAGATGGAAGACCATACCAAGTTAATACACCTGACCAGTTTATTGAAACATTCAAAGAAACACCACATAATGATCAAAATTTGCTTTGTGAACTCTATCTTCACAATGAGGCTATGCCTGAAGATAGAGCAATGAATATACTTCCTATTTTTGGTGATATTCAAATAAGAGCCTTCATCTCTTTTCTAGAGAATCAATTAACTTGGAAAAATGCCTATATGTCAGCGGAACATAATGAGCACAACTGCCTCCTTTGGATTCGAAATGAACCACACAATCCAACTACCTTCATTGCACAACATTGGAATTATGTAAGTAATCCAGAATTGGCTGACCATATAAAGAAGCTACAGGCAGCGGTCTTGCAGGACTGTCAGCATTATGTAAAAACAAAAGGGGCACTGGCTGTTGAAGCAAACAAGTTATTCTGGGAACATTGTCCCAGAGAAAGACAGGAATACCATCCCTATAATCCCCTCAATCTCCAGGTAGCGATTTCACGCATACCTTATTATGTTAAATGTATGGAAAACTGTGCTGAGAAGTGGATCGGCTACCATTTTCATTTCCCTCTCTTATGGTTACCTGGTCAGCAATATAAGGCTCATTATAAACTGACCAAAAAGGAGGAGGTAGCAGTATGGCAGCAAATACAGAATGTTCAGGGATTCAGAAGCAGGTCAGATAAAGCCTTCTTGAGCTACTGTATCAGCAACTTACAGTGTTCATCCCAGTTCTTCGACTGAGATTCAGAATGAACGTTGCATGAGGACATGCAACCCTTTCAGTTGGGGGGGATGTTAGGACTCTGTATTGTCTACTTTTGACCTTACATTTTGTTATGATATTACCCTTTTTAGCCTATAAATAGAAACCCTTGATATCATTTTTGACCTCATCATCCCAAGGTATGAAGTAACTCTCCTCATTTACTATATGTTTAATTATTCAACACATATTCATGTTATCTTTACAATTAATCTTTGGAAATTGGCTAAGTCGCTGACAATTGATTGGAACTGTTCAAAGTCCACAGAATCATAATTCACAGTTGCTACAACACCAGAAACAGCAACTGTGCGGTTGCTGCGACACCAGAAGCAGCAACTGACTAAAGCAGGAAAAGTCTTAATTTGCAAAAGATGAAACAGTAACTGTCTGAAGCTGGCAAGACTATACTTGACCGATGATGATAAAGCACGATGAGCCAATTTAGTCATAGATGTGGGAACACCAGGAACAGCATGAAGCGCTTTAAGGAACAGTTAAGATTCAACAAATCAACAATAACAGCAGAATAACCAAGGATAGCACAAGGACCCCGAGGAGATAGACGAAGACTACCAATTTGGCAACAACGGAAGGATCCGATTAACAAAGGACGACAAAGATATACATTGTTGTAACAGTATGCTGTAACAGGAATTAATTTCCTATTTTTGTACAAAAGAATTAAACTGAATGACAATCTATTGTAATAGATGTCTCCTCTATAAAGAGGAGACATCTACAGTTGAAAGCTAGCATGTGACACAGGAATATTGTAGTGCTGAAGGTCGGAACCTCTGTTGTAATTGAACTCTTGGAAAATGAATAAAGCATTGTTATGAGCATTTTAACTTAGTAATTGTGTGCAGGGGAATCTTGTGAGAGGGACAGGGCCCACCTTCTTCACAAGATTCACCCATTTCTTTCCTGTTAAGTGTGTGTGTTATTTCTGTACATGTTTAGCCTTGCTTCTGATATTTCCTTTTTGCTGATACGTTGTTCCTTTAATCGATTGGCGCTGTGAGAAGTGTGTCACCGGTGAATAGGATTTTCGGTGTGTATTGGCGAATTGTCACAGAGGCAGGTGCTGGACGTCCTTATTCTGAGGACGGGGTCCTGGTCCTCTATTACAAACAGCCATCATTTTTCTGCAGATTTGTTACCTTTACTCAATTTCATTTCATTTCTACAATAGTTTAAGATTGCTGTAATGTAGAGTAAGTGTTTGATAGGAATTAGATTTGTTTGTACTACAGCTTTTAATGCTTTTGAAATTAAAGTGCATACAGTACGAGGTCACCTTTGAAACAAAAGGACTTTCCCGGGTTGACAAATTAATGTGGTACTCGACTGTTTAATCAATAAACAATTCGACTAGCCAACAACTTGTAGACCCTTCGGTGGATGTTGGGCTTTTGTTACCTATTCCTTCATCCCGAGAGCCAACTTGTCAGACCAGTTTCAAGGTCTTCCTTCACTCGTCAGTTGATCCAACACAATCAACCAACTTTGTGGGAAGGTTTTTGTGCTTTCTTGGCCGTATAAGTGGCACGTAAAGATGACCAAGAGCCAATATGCCTTCCGTAGTATCATTATCTTGTAAACCTGGCTAGGTGTTGTTCTGAAACTGGTTGGCTCTTTCGCCAAACTCTTCAAGATATCTCTTGAGTTTGCACTGTTGTTGGGTCTACTAAAGGGTTTTTCCATGATGATCACCGTTTGTGGTAAGTGATACATGTTCTAAAAGTCCTTCACCCTGAATGTCGCAAGTTGTGTTCCACTGACACTGCTCAACACCATTGTGTCTAGATCGATATGCGAGACAATCTAGTGGATCATGTCCATGCATGGAAACGTGGAATACCTACATGAAATCTAGTACAAGACAGACTTGTGAATGTTGACATAGAACATGCGGTCTTCCAGATCTTCCTCAAATGTGCCAAGAAGGTATCATTTATGCCCTTCCATTTCATCTTGATATCATTGTCTATGAACAACTGTGTGTCTTCATAAATGGGCAAGCACATAGACACTTGCTCGACTACATCTCCACTTGCACTTTAAACGGTGTCCTTTGACCCTAATCTCTTGGAAGCCATTGTACTTTTTTTGTTGAGAGATGGACAAACACCTGTGATACCTAGACACATAACAACACTCATGGAAACCAATATGTCAGTTGAAAACCAAAAGCAACTTGAGGACTAACATGCAACATACCTGGGTGACTGACTGGGAAGATTACCCAATTTTCACCGGGAGGCTGGGAGACTAACTCCTAAAACTATGCAAAGCATAGTGTGGGCTGTCAAGAGGCTGAATGACTACTGTAAGTGCACAATGCATAGTCCAAGATGGCCTACCGAGGGCTAAAACTGTGTAATGCATAGTTTTAGTCAGCAAGGACTGCAACCAACAAACTGCATTTGCGTAATTTCTGGGGCCAGCGAGGCACTGCCTCTCATAATTGCACAGAGAAAGCCTGGAGGTCAGTGTTGGGCCAAATTTGCACATTTTATGGGAGGAAGGTTGAGCCTTCACTCTCAGAAATGTGCATTGCCAATCGAGCAAGGCAAGGTTCGAGCCAAGGCAGCCTAGACCCATCGACTGACATCTGAAAACATGAAAAGTCTAAATGCATGGTGAAGCTAAGTGTAAAAAAGAGTGAATGATCATGCATGTAAATAGTGAGTTCAGGTTTCAGAAAATGGGAAAGCAAGCATGTGTGTGAATTGAATTGTTGCAATGACGACTGTTAGTGTAGAAACAATGTGACACATGTGACAACGGTGAGATGCAATGAAAAACTAAAACAATGCTTCTACAAGATAACATGCATCAAAACAACAACAAGCATTCAAAGAAACCAAGCAAATGACATTCACACAAAGCGAAATACAATAAGCGATAGAAAAGCCACTAAAGACATGAAAATAAGACTTACCTAGAAAAAGCTGAGTTGAATGTGCTAAATGCTCCTAGATGCGATGTGGGATGTTAAAGCTTCAAGATCGATTTGAGGAATGATCTCTACAAAAATGAATAAATAAGTTTTAATAAGAATGAGGCTTATGACGCGCATGCCACAAATCTAGGAAAAAGTGACACTTGGCAAGAGGTTTCTAAAACGGCTTTTGCATGTAACCTCTAGTTGCTAAAAATGGATCCCTAAAATCTAGGGATGCTTTTTTGCTTTTTCTTTTTTCTTTCTTGGGAAAAGCAATCTATGCATGCAAATCAAGATTTCTTAGTCCAGGAGGGAACTAGTCAACCTAGGAGCACATGCAATAGTCTGCAAGCCTAGGAATGACATTTACGCAATTTCTAAGATGAGCAAGTCTAGTTTTCCCTCATCCATTGCGCAATTTCTGGACTAAAGCCCTGACTGTTAGTCATAATTGCACAATTTTTGAGATGAAGCCCAGTGTTGGGTTGAATTATGCAGTTTTTAGAGGGAAGGTTGCCTGGCTAGATTGCACATTTCTGGAGCCCAACAAGAAGCCCAGATGGATTGTATAATTTCTAGAGGGAAGGCTAGTTGCCCTCCAAAATTACGCAGTTTCCTAAGTGAGCATCACAACCAGATAATGACTAAGTCCTAGAGTGTCAGCCTACAGGTGAGAGGCAAACAAGTTGACAAACATAGGTTGGTATCACTTAAACTCGATTGAAGCAGTTGTACTTGGACAGTGCAATACATGATGCTAAGGATGGTTGGTAGGGAGGCTCCAAAACAAAGCTAAGGAAAAATTTTGGAGGGTGGTTGTAGCTGCTACAACACTTGGTGACACACTCGTAGGACTCTAACTCTTTGAATGGAGCTTGTTTTGTGGAAAGAAATTCTAACACCTCCAGAAGTATTGCTCGATTCTTAGATCATCTTGGTTTCCACACTAGCTTGATTAAAGGATGTAGCACCTACCATGATCTTGGTTGGTCATCACACGTTCCAAGCCAATTCAACACATTTTTTTCGATTGGTGATGAGGGGTATATTGGTACATAAACAATATGAATTCATAGTTTAAGTTTCATCTCTGGTGTTGCTCTGCTGCCAACAAGCCTTGACTATACCCCGACAGAGTCACTCAGGAACACAAGCATCACTCTACTACTAGCGAGCCTGGTCAATACCATGAAAAAGTTACTTGTGTCACCTCTCTGCACAAGAAGCCTTTCTCTTCTTTCGCCTTATTCATTTTTTCAAAATTTTCACATTTTCATTTTTACATTTTTCATTTTTCAATAACTGTGCTGAACACTTATTTATTTCAGAGGCGAAAGAGGGATCTCAATTTATTGAGAGCAGAAGAGGTTGTTTCTTCAGAGAAGTATTTTTTATATACCTCTGACATACTTGTTAAGTTTTTCGCCCTCAGCTTACTCTACTTGACTGGGTTGACAAGGGTTAACCCAAAAACAACTGACTAGAGTAGGTGATACTAGTTAGCATGTAAGTGTTGTGTTTTCACCAAGGTCCACTTTGAACAGAACGTATTTTCCATTGGTGTATCATTGACTGAAGACAACAAGTTGTACATAAAGAGATATGGACAATAGATAACCAACTATTGATTATTGTACAAGTCCTCTTGTACTTTACCCTGCTTGTTTCAAGAGTCGCACAAGGTTTCATGCAAAACTAACCTATGGAAATAAACAAATAAACAAACAAAAGAGTGAAGAGTAGAAGAAAATATGAAAGCAAAGCAAGTAAGCAGAGCAAGAAGGCAAGAAAACAAATAAACCAAGAAAGAAAGCTAACATGCAATCAAGAATAGAAAACATGAAGCAAACACTACTCCTACTCCTATGCTAATGGTGCATGGGTCTGATCACATGAAGTGATATTTCTAATGAAGGCACCGATGCATTGGTCGACCCATGTTGGTGAAGGCATGGATCTTGAACATCACAGATGTGTGAACCAGCAAACATGAAAGATATAACAATGAAGACAAACACACTCTGATTTTAAATGCTTCCACAAAAAAGAAAAAGTGAAAGCACATGGCATGCACCTTGTGGACTTGCCATGGGGCTGTGCTACACTACGTGTAGATGTTAAGCATATGCATTCTCTTGATTGTGACATGCAAGAAAACATGAGAAACATATATAACTTGCATCACGCAAGTGTGCTTGCTGTGTTAAGATTTCTCCAATGCATGAGTGATGGGATAATGTGGTTTGAGTTTAGGAGGCAAAATCTATGTGTTGGATTGATCTTCAATGCATACAAATGAGTGATGAGGATCCTTGGGTGTTTCAACAATTTCCTTATCAGAAATGAAACTAACCTCAGGACAGCGAGGGCCTGACATAACCATTCGCTAGGGATGAAGTTCCTAGACAGCCTGCAGGGTTTCGACTTCATCGACAGATAGATCATCATAAATATGTGGCTTTGAAAGATTAATAGTGATAGAGTCAACATCGTGATCAACTACAGGAGTAAATAGACCATGACAACTATGATTAGAAAAATCAATAAGTTTATCAACATCCTCATGATAAGATAAATCAAATAGAGGGGTAGATGAGAAGCAAGAATGTTCACCCTCTGTATTACGGGAAGAGTAGATGAAAAATCAAGTGGATTTCAATGAAGAATTTGTCCTTTCTGCTGTTGAATGATGGACTGACATCGGGTGTGTTCTGCGAATGATCAACAGTGGATGCATTCGTGGATGGATTTAAACAGGGAAAGTCAGAGATATCAGAATCACCAAAGATGTCAGGAAAAAGCAGAGGAGGTGCTGACAGAAGGAGATCATCCTTCGCCATGGGTTGATCTTTAGGTTCCCAGTCATACTCATCATAAATGATAGCGCATGTTGGTTGTGCAACATCGACTTTATCGGTGGCTTGATCCTCGTTCACAACAGGTGTAGAGTCTAGAACAGAAGAACACAAGACAATACAATCCAGAGGATTAGTAGAATGTGAAGGCGGAGGTTGAGGTAACAAATGCATGTGACAACCCATGGGCTTCCCAACCAATTCTGTGAAGAAATTGAGAGTAGTGAGGGTGGGAGGATGCAATAGTTGAACAATTGTGTGTACATGTTCTCCCACATCACTCTGTGGGGGTGGAGTTGTTTGATGAGGGGAAGGTGGAAAATTACTTGTGATAGCAACTGTTTCTGCCTATGATTGATCAACTCCATTGTTGAATTATGTTGAGCAGTGTTTGAACTTAAAATTCATTTTGGGATAGAATGATTTATGAAGGGAATATTCAAATATGTCCCAAATATATTGAAATTTCATTTGGTTTTTCAGAGCTTCAAACTAAAGTACATGGAAGCACTGCCAAAAATCTATAGGTGATTCATGCAGAGTATTCCACTATTTTAATAGTTTTTTCTCAAGAGTTTCATGATCAAAATGATGGAAAGTAGATTCAATTAGATCAGAAAACTGCTTAAGTGAGTGCACACAATCGTGAGGCAGGTTACAGCACCATTGTTCTGGGGATTTGCAAAGTGTGCATGTAAGCAAAAAGATGACCTGGACTTCATCGAACTCATCTACATCCTTCAAGAATGTAAGGAAGTCATGTAAGTACTCAGGCCAAGCCACTTTGCCTTCACCATCGTACATGAATTTCAACAAGAGATCATAAAAGTCCTTCGTGATGTCAACAGGTTGTGCGTTATGAAGACATCATGGAGGGAGAACTCTAACGATATCCATGACATATTTGCAAAGATTCAAAATAGGATGTGAGAACTCTACTTGTCATCTGGCCCTCCTTCTAGCACCATAAATGTTAACGGTGCTGGACCCGCCAACATGTCAGGGGTCACCCTGATAAGAAGTCCCAACTAAACCTCAGACAGTTTGGTGTAGGAGTCCCAGCAGTGAGTAGTATAGTGTTGCCTTGACTATGGTTGCACACAGAGGTAGTTAAGATGTCCTTGTTGGTGGCAAGGGTGTGACCTTTGCAGCAAGTCAAGGAAGGTTCATAAAAGGCTCTAACACACGGAATGGGGGATGAATATGCCCCTTAGAAAACTGTGATAACGCACAACTTGAAAGGGAACACATGAGTAGAAAGACATCACAAGCTGGAATGCAAGATAGCCAACGATCCAAAGTGAGGTTTCTAGCAACAACAAATTTTGATAACATTCATACAAAGATATACATAATAGTGCATACATACATGCGTAAATCACAACTACATATATCGTTAGAGTAACCAGGATAGTCGAACTACAATAAAAACATATGCATGAAACGTGCTAGATTTTTTAATTAAAAGAGTGAAAGATCCAATCATATATACAACCATGGCCAACCACTAGTCCTGATAGTGGAGCGTTACAGTCATTGTTGCCTGCTCCTCCAAAGAGATATACTAGCTCTGCACTGTGGAGAAGACAAGGCTCGTTACGATATACTCCAAGCTTTCTCTATGCTATACCTATAGGAAGCTTGGCTCCTAAAAGCCGGTACAATGAGCTATGAGGTTCAATAAATAGCAAAGGGTGGGGTGACCCTTGCCATTCCCCTTTGTGACTATTCACCTACCCTCATGACTCTTCAACTACTACATCTACTATTGACAATTGCTATTTCACTTTTACAACATGTTTACATTGTAATCTGCACATGTACCCATGTGAGACAACAATAGGATTGAGTAAGCCATGCAAGACATCACTAAAACTCGAACAGATGTGGGAAGACCAACTCTTCGACATCATCATGATGATCAATGGTGGCAAGCTGATGCCAAGATTGGTAGTCCATTATGGTGTCCGCGTGATCTATGGTGACATCCTTCTGAAAGCGAATTCTTGCCTTTGCTGTATCTAGGTACACTAATTTGGCACCTCTGTCCAACTCATATGATAACATGTGCATCATAGTCTTAAGTGCAACTAGACAAATAACATATTGATGCATAGTATCTGCATTGATCTCCAAGTCCGTGCTGGTGGCTACACACATCAACTCATCAAAGTACATGTCCAGCTCTAGTTGGACATGGTTCTTTGACTTTGCTTTGGTGAGTGTGCTAAGGGATAATATCGCAAGAATGTGCACAATGACATCCATGCTCTTGAACACCCTTGCATGTGAAGGCTACAAATTGGTGATGAACTTCGGGAGTTCCTCATAGTTCCAGAATTGACTCTGGATGCATGGCTTCAACTCTATTTCCTTTGGCTTCATCATCTTTGGCAAGTGTAATGGGGCACCTTTGTATCTCATTTTCCATGTTTGCATGTGATCGACAACAGTGCGCAGATCTAACAAGATGTGTACTCTCCTAACACAACAGTGCTTCCAACCCTTGAGATCGACAACTGACTTATGCACGATGATGAATATGGAAAACAAATTCCACATGATTGTCTCAAGAGATGATACTTCATCCATTATTGCTATCCTCAACTCCGCTCTAGAGGATGTTGTAACCTTCTCTCCTCCCTGCT
Source organism: Pinus taeda (assembly GCA_000404065.3). Taxonomy (NCBI): domain Eukaryota; kingdom Viridiplantae; phylum Streptophyta; class Pinopsida; order Pinales; family Pinaceae; genus Pinus; species Pinus taeda. The sequence continues at coordinate 189,359 of APFE030836967.1, forward strand.
TGGCTGCTTGTAACTCCTCAGCCAAGCGCTCGCTTTGAGCTATCAAGAATCTAACACTCGAGCTGGTGGCTTTGACATATGCTTTGGTAGCATCGGCCAATGAAGTTGGATGCTTATACACATCAGACATGATTACCCACTCTTCAAAACTCATAGGTGATACATGAACATTCGGAGTAGGCACTCCATGCAATTGCACAACTCTATGTTGTGACTCGTCAAAATATATGTTGTGCATTTCTGCTTCTGGATTATCTTCAAGGATTTATGTGTCTCATTGATCGCTTGGGACTTGGTCTACTTCTGGATCTGGTGAAGCTGGTGGGGTGACCTCTTGGTCTTGACGCATGAGGTGAATATCCTGATCTGACTCTGGTTGAACCATATCCGTGTCCATCTACTCTAACATTTGCTCAATCTCTTGAGCAAGTTCATGCTCCTCCAACTGCTCACACTCTCTACTTTGTGCCAGCTATTTAGATGAGTCTATAACCTGTATGGGTGTAGTTTCATCAATTTGTCCCTGTTGTGCCTCCTGATGTACCTGTCCCTGCTACACTTCCTTACCTCTTCTGCACAACTTCTGTTCATCCCTAAGCTATTGCTTCAACTCCTGCAACTCCCTTTCTGTTTCCTTCATCCTCTACTTCTTTCTTTTCCTTTGTGTGATTCTCCTATTGTGATGTCGCCTCTTAGCCTCAATATCCAAAGCTACTTTAACCACAAGTGGATCTGCTTTGAACTTATAGCTTTCCTTTGCCTCTATGTTTTCAACAACCTTTCTCTTTCCTTTGTCACACGTAGGTCTGCTACCCTCTGCTACTACCAATGAGGTTTCCTTTTGAGATGTTACTTCCTTCTGCTTTGCTAACCACTCTATAGCTATGCTGACCAATTCATTGAGCCCAAAGAAGTGATAATAGTATCTCCATGGGTCTTCTTCAAGCCAATGACACACCCTGTGGATCCAAGGATGTTGCACACTCACACAATGGTCCTTCACTAAGAAATGCGAGTCATACGGATTGAAACTTTTGTTGTCAAAGGTGAATCTTTTGAATTCCTCCATATCAGGCTCAGCATGCTTGAGATTTTGGGTCTCATACAACCCGATTCGCAAAGGAAGATTGGGCCAAGGTGCCTTCTTTTTCCTGTGCAGTCTAGCTGACAACCATGTCAAGATGTGATACGAAACTTCTTGAGTGACGATTTTGTCCATGGAAAACTTTGGTAAAACATGTGGAGCCTTCTTCGTGTTGTACATCTGTATGAAGGTGCCAAGGGGAGAGGCATACCAATCTGCTATGTCGATCAATGCCTCCATCACTACTTGCGACATGCAAGGTGGATCCTGCTCGAATATCATCTTGTACACCAAGATGACGAAGTGGTCTGATAACTGCATGATAACTCCACCAAAACTACATTCGGCGGAGAAATTTCAATAAGTGTGAACAGAGGTTTTCGAAGGTGTCCATACCCAACCTTAGCATGGGAACTATTGACATGCACAAACTGCATCCAATATGTAAGCGGACATGTATATCTTCACTTGCTGACCCTTAGTCAGATGTTGGGTTTCTATTACCTCTTCCTTCAACTTGACAGCCAACATGTTGGACTAGTTGCAAGGTCTTCCTTCACTCTCCAGTTGATCCAACATATATCACCCAACTTTGCAAGAAGGTTTTTGTGCTCTCTTAGCCATATAAGCAGCATGCAAAGATGACCAAGAGATAGTATGCCTTGCATAGTATCTTTGTCTTGTGAACCTGGCTAGGTGTTGTCTTGAACTTGGCTGGCTCTTTCACACAGCTCTTCAAGATATCTCTTGAGTTTTCACTATTACTGGGTTTGTTGAAGGCTTTATCCATCGTGATCACTAGTTGTGGTAAGTGATACATATTTTGAAAGTCCTTCACCCTGAAAGTCGCAAGTTGTGTTCCACTGACACTACTCAACACCATTGTCTCTGGATCGGTATGCAAGACAATCCAGTGGATCATGTCCGTGCATGGAAACGTGAGATACTTGCATGTAATATAGTACAAGCCAGACTTGTGAATGTTGACAAAGACCCTGCGGTCTTCTAGATCTTCCTAAAATGTGCCTGAGAAGGTGTCATTGATGTCCTGCCATTTCATCTTGATATCCTTTTCTCTAAATAGCTTGGTGTCGTCATAGATGGGCAAGCTCATAGACATTTTCTCAACTGCATCTCCAGTTGCACTCTCAATGGTGTCCTTTGACACTACTCTCTTACAAGCCATTGTACCTGTGCTGCTGAGAGACAGACGAACACCAAAATCAACTTGATGACTAACATGAAACATACCTGGGTGACTGACTGGGAAGATTATGCAATTTTCACCGGGAGGTTGGGAGACTGATTGCCAAAACTATGCAAAGCACAATCCCGGCTGTCAGGAGGTTGAATGACTATTAGAAGTGGACAATATACTGTCCAATTTCTGGGGCTAGCAAGGCACTGCCTCTCAGAATTGTGCATAACAAGCCTAGAGGCTAGTGTTGGGCAAGCTTTGTGCAATTTCTGGGAGGAACGTTTGAGCCTTCACTCTCAGAAATGCACATTGCCAGTCGGGTAAGGCAAGGTCCAGGCCAAGGCAGCCTAAATTTGCCAACGGGCGACTAAAAACATGAAAAGTTTGAATGCATGGCGAAGCTAAGTGAAAACAAGAGTGAATGATCATGCATGCAAACAGTGAGTGCAAGATTCAGAAAATGGGAAAAAAAGCATGTGTGTGAAGCAAATCACCGCAACAGTGGCCGTTAGTGCAGAAACAATGTCATACTTATGACAACAGTGAGGTGCAATGCAAAACTGAAACAATTATTCTACAAGCTAACATGCACCAAAACAATAGAAAGCATTCAACAAAACCTAGCAGAAAGCATTCACACAAAGTGAAATGAAAAAAGCGATCAAAAAGCAGCAAAAGACATGAAAAGCAGACTTACCTAGAAAAAGTTGAGCTAAATGTGCCGAATGCTCCCAGTTGTGATGTGGGATGTCATAGCTCCAAGATCGATGTGAGGAATGAGCTATTGTTGTAGCAGCTAAAACCACCCTCCAAAATTTTGTGTTAGCTTCGTTTTGGAGCCTCCCTACCAATTGTTCACAACAGCATGTCTTGCTTCGTCAAGTACACAAGCTTCAGTGATTTTCTTACGGAAAGATAGCCTGTCCATCAAAACTTGTTGCGCTCCCCTCACAGGTTGTTCTCTCGGACTTGGTCCAGCTGTAGGCTGACAAACTTCCTTAAAAATTTGCACAATTCTCGAGTGCAACCAACCTTCCCTCGAGAATTTGCACAATTCTGTCTTGCAGCCTTTTGGGCTCCAAAATTGTGCAATTCTTCACAATAGGGCTGCTCAGCTTAGGAATTGGGCAATCCTAGGCACCAGTCAGCTGCTCTGGTAAAAAATTGTGTAAATCTCCTAGGAAACCAACCTAGCTGCCTCCCAAAAATGCCCATTTTGTCCTCCCAGCTGAGCAGACTGTTGCATGTCCAGTTGAGTTGACAGGTTCCCTCCGGGACCAAGAAAAAATAAATTGCATGCATGGGCTACTTCTCCTAAGGTAGCATGCAAAGCCATCTCTTGTTTCAGGGATCTATTTTTAGCAGTTGGAGGTTACATGCAAGGATCATTTCAGAAACCTCCCACCAAGTGTCACTTTCCCCAGATTTGTCGCATGCGCATCGCAACCTTGATTTTATCAAATCTCATGAACTAGATGCTGCAGAGCTCATTCCTGACATCAACCTTATAGCTCTGACATCCCACATTTCATCTAGGAGTCATCGACACATTTAGCTTAGTTTTTTTGGGGTAAACCCATTTTCCATGTCTTGTGTTGCATTTCTAGTGCTTTTTGTGTTTCGATTTGTATGAATGTTGTTTGCTTGATTTCAGTGAGCGCTTGCTATCTTTTTGATGCATACTAGCTTGTACTAGCACAATTTTATATTTCATTGACATCTCACTGTTGTCGCATGCATGAAACTTCTTTTCACGAATAGTCGCTGATTCAGCGAATCGCCCCACCCACATGCATGTCATTCTGTTTTCTAAATTTGTCACTCACCATTTGCATGTACGATCATTCACTTATGTTTACACGTAGCATCTCCATGCATTCACATTCACATTTGCTTTTAGTTTCCCGTCGGTGAGTCTAGGTAGCCTTGGCTTGGACTCTGCCTCAGCAAGACAGTATTGTGCAATCCTAAGAGGGAAGGCTCTATCTTCCTCTCTAGAAATGCGTATTTTTTCCCTGTGACTATCCTCTAGTATTGCATTGTGCAATTATGAGGGACAGTGACTGCTAACCTAGAAAATTGTGCAATGCAATCATTGAGCCTACAACCATTTCTAGATGAGATTGTGCATTGTGAAATTTCAGTAGTCATCAGCCATACTAGTCAGTTAGCCTCCCAACAACCCAAACAGTGTCATGCACAGTCTTGGTAGTCAGTCTCCTGACTTCCCGGTAGAAACTGCACAACCTTCATGATCAGTCACACATGTATGTTGCAAGTCAGTTCTAAAGTTCATTTGGGTTTTTGACTGACGGATTTCTTGCCATGAGTGTATCCATCTCACCAAGTATCGTAGGCATTTATCTGCCTCTCAGCAATATAGGTACAATGGTATCCAAGAGAGCAAAGTCGAAGACACAGTTTAGAGCACATTTGGGGATGCAATCGATCAAGTGTCTATGGACTTTCCTGCCCACGAAGACATCAAGTTGTTTGTAGACAAGGACATCAAGATATGATGGAAGCAGCATCACAATGAGCAGCATCATTAACAATAGTTGAAGGCTGCATACCAGATGCAACAAATGCAAGAGGAAGGTTGTTGACAACACAAAGGCAGAACAAAGCTGTAAGCTCAAGAAGATCCACTTGTGCTAAAAATAGCTTTTGAGACTTAGGCTATGAGGTGACGCCGTGACATGAAGATCGCATGAAGACAGAGAATGGAACAAAGAAGGAGTTGCATGTGCTGAAGCAACAACTCAAGGAAGAACATGAGCTGCACAGATAAGTGAATGAGTTGCAATAGGAACAGGAACAATAGGGGGTGCAACATGCACTCATGGATGAAACTACGCCCGTACAAGTTATAGATCCATCTCAGTAGCTGGCACAGAGTAGACATGGTGAATAGTGTTGTTGATTGCATGCAAGGGAATTCAGCAGCATGCATGTCATTGTGCACATGCATGTGATCCCACCCATTGAGCACACTCACTGAGGCAAAGGCAAGAGGCAAGTCCAACTGGAGCTGAACATGTAGTTGAGAGTTGATGCACATGACTATTGGCACACACTGGAAGATCAACACGGACACTATGCATCAGTGTGTTCTCGGTTCAGCCGCACCCAAGAAGCCCATGCACATGTTAGCAGATGAGTTGGATGGAGGCACCACACCAATGCACTAGGATGAAACAGAGGAAAGAGTTCACTTTAGCAAGATGTCACCATGGAGCACATGCACACCATCATGAATGACCAAGTTTGGAATCAGCTCACCACCTTCACCATCACAAGCATGTTAAAGAGTTGGTCTCACCACAATGGACCACGTGTCAGTGATGTCTTGGACGGTTTATCAAGTCATTTTGTCTCACATGGGCACATGTGCATTGTAATGTAATGTCTTGTCAAGTGGAAGTTCAAGTGTCAATAGTTGGATGTAATAGTCATAGAGTAGATGAAGAGTCATGAGGGTAGATGAACTGTCACAAAGGGGAATGTCAAATGTCACCCCACCCTTTGCTATAAATAGAACCTCATAACTCATTGTAAGGCTTTTGGTCATCCAAGCTTCCGATAAGACTATCTTGGAGAGAGCTTGGATAATATTGTAACAAGCCTTGGCTTCTCCACTGTGGAGAGCTAGTACATCTCTTTGGAGGAGCACGCGGTTGTGGCTGTGACGTTCTGCTATTGGAACTATTGGTTGGACATGGATGTATTGTATGACTGGAACTTACGCTTCTTAATATAACAAGAGCCAACATGTTTCATGCATATGTTGTATTGTATTCTATGCTATCTGGTTTACTCTAAATGATATATGTATTGGTTTGCTTACGCATGCATGTATAACTCTCTGTGTATGTATGTATGCATCTCTCTGAAATGTTTTACTAGTTTAACCATCACTTTGGATTGGTTGCTAACTTGCCTTCATTGTTGTGATGCATCTTTTCTCGTGTGTTCCCTTCCAAGCCACGTACTATTACAGGTTTCCAAGGGGCACACTCACCTCACCCCAAGTGTTTTAGAACCTCTCATGCACCTTCCTTGACTTACTGTAGCTTTCACATCCTTACTACCAACAGGGACATATTACTTGCCTCTGTACGAAATCACGATCAAGGTATTACCATACGACCCACTATTAAGACTCCTACTGATCTGAAATCGATAGTAAACTAAAACTAAAGTAGAATTGATTAATTTCCAAGAGTGAATAGATTGTTAACCTTAAGTACTGAATGTGGAAGACTGAATGAAAACAATTGATTTAAGACTGAATCAATAACTTAAGAAACATAATTAAGCTTTAATTTGCAAAATAAAATAGAGATGGAAGACAACAAACATTGATTACACAGTTCATCCTTGATGGACTACGTCTCTGGGTTCGCTTTCAAGATGGGCGTCTGCTTTATTAGGATTGATCGAAAGAGGTATTTTACACAGCAAAAATACCTGACAAAATATGCACACAGGCACTTCTTGTCTCTCGCAACAAAAAACTCTCTCTTCTAGCTTTCCAACGGCTGTCTCGATTCCCAATTCTACCTCTCGATGGCCAAGATACAACCTCTCTGGCTCAACATCTACTTACAAGACTTCAAAATCACTCTAATGCTTTTACATGAGAAAAATGATGAATTTATAACACTCCAGGCTCATTCAAGGCTCCCATGGCTAAGATAGGCATGAATGGGATTGATTTGGAAGGGTAGATACTCGGTCTTATGATTAGTTGACACCTTAGTGTTAAGTTGCATGGTGGTGGAATTAAATTTATGCAAAAAACAAACATAAACCCAAAATAGACTTTGGGTTAACCCGATGGTCAACTAACAGTATGCGCTGGCTAACTGCAACCATGTGAATACTGCCATCTTACCATAGGTAGACACCATGCATGTTTGTTCCAACGATTTCAAAATTGCTTGTTGACTTTGCATGTGAGGGCATCCAAAACCCCGATGGTTACGGTTTCATCTGTGGCTTACCCTCGATGGTTCTAGCTAACAGCAAGCCCTTCACCTTACATGTGACAATTGTGCATGGCTATGTCTCCACTGCGGTGAAAGTTGTCTGCCCAGTTTCGATTTCTCACATGGAATCACAACCTCCAATGGTTATGACAATTATTACTACTCCGCTGCAACTCTTACCTCGATGTTAATGCAACTGCGCACATGAGCCCTCAACTCCTCACAGTTATGACACGACTTAATTGTTGTGGTTAGGGGTTGTGTGGTGATTTGCATTGTATTTGATTTATAGTAAAGTCCAAATGGGTTTTTGAACAATAGGACTAATCTTTAGTGCATTAGCTTTAGTTTTTAAGTATTAAATATAGAATTTAAGACTTAGGTTTAGGGTTTAGAACTAAATTCTTTTGTTTAATCCTTTGCCACTTAGGATAAACACCTAGTCTTAGGACTAAACCCTTTACATTTAATGAAAACAAAAAAAACCCATTTACATAATTTTGTCACAATGTGACATTAAACACCACATGGCACCCATAATAATCATGACAAAAACCGCGAACCGAAACACCATGAAGAACTGAATCAGCACTGGATAAACTTAACACTAATGATGAACTGAACATTGATGATGAACTGAACTTTGTGCAACTGATCTAATGAGATTCTCCTGGATCACCTACACCAAATGATCTGAGGTCTAATTGGGACTTCTTATCGGGGAGATCCCCTTACATGTTGGCGGGTCCAACACCATCAACATTTTGGTGCTAGAAGGAGGGCCATATGACAAGCTGAGTCCTCACATCTATTTTGAATCTCTACATATCTATCATGAGTAACTACCAAGCTACTCTTCCAGAGTGTATGTCTTATGGAAACGATTTCATCATCTCAGAAAATCTCTCGGATAACTTGTCTCGTAAAACATATGATGGTGGAGGCCATGTAGCATTGGTTAGGCACGTGGTTGAATTTGTAGGCTCATGTGAAAGACATGGATTCTTTGAAGAATACATGAGTTGCGCATTGTTTGTCTACACACTTCGAGAGCACCCAATTCACTAGTGTGCCACGCTGCCTGAAAAATCTATTCATTCTCTTGCTCATCTGGTTGTAGAGATAGATTGTGCTTTCAATCACTTTAACTATAAAGCACTCAATAAAGAAATTCTGGAATTACGAAAAGCACTCGATGAATACATTGAACAGTTTTACATCACACTTTTGTAATCTTCCATACCGATTCCTTGAAGATGATATTGGTTGGGAATTTCTTGATGGAATATTTGAGTATCTTCTTCACATATTCAAACCTTGCTCATCACACTTCGGTGATGGAGCTGCACAATCACAAGAAGGCACAGTTGTTGTCAAAAGTGACAATCCACCTTCACCTTAGCAAATAGCTCCACCACTATAGAGTGATGTGGGAGAACATGCACACACCTCTATTGAACTATCACATCCTCCCACCCCACCTGCTCTTGATATCTGTGAAGATTTGGCTTGCAAGCCTGTTAGTTGTCATGTGGATTCATTCGCTCAACCTCCATCCCCATGTTGTGTTGATCCTCCAGATTATACTATCTTGTGTTCTCTCATTCTGGACTCCTCACCTACTGTGAACAAGGATCAAGTTGTCGATGGAGTTGGTGTTATGCAACCAACCTACGCCATCATTCATGATGAGTGTGTGTGGGAATCTAAAGAAGAACCTGTGGTGAAGGATGACTCCCTTCCAACTGCGCCTCATACGTTTCATCTTGACATCCCTTATGATTCTGGCGCTATTGATTTCCCCTATGAAAACTCATTTCCAAATGTTTCTACTTCCGATCATTCACAGCACATGTGGGATGTCATTCTATCATCACAGTGCAGAGAGGACACATCTTCCTCCAGAAATCCATCCAATTTGTCATTTGTCATTTCTGAAAACATGGATGGTGAACATCTTTGCTTTTCATCTACCCCTCTCCTCAATTCATCAAATCATGAGGATGCCGATAAACATCCTGAATTTTCTGATCTTGGATATCATGATCTCTCTACTTCTTTATCTCATCATGATGTTGATTCAATTGTTGTTAATCTATCTAAGACATTGGTCTACGATGATCTATCTGTCAACGAAGTCGAAAACCCAAAATTGTTGAGGGATTTCAGCCCGAGCTGATGGTTATGTCAGGCCATCGCTATCTTGAGGTTGGTTTCACTTATGATCAAGAAATTGTTGAAACACTCAAGGCTCCACATCACTCTCTTCTTTGCATTGGAGATCAACCAAACACCCAAATTTCACTTCCTCCACTTGAACTACACAATCCCATCGCTCATGCATTAGAGGAATGTTACACAACAAACACACATGCACAATGTAAGTGGTATACCTTTTTCAGGTTTGCTTGCATGTCACAATCAAGAGAATGCATACACTCAACATCTACATGTAGTGTAGCACAACACCATGGACGCTCCATAGAATGCATGTCATGCACTTTCACTCATCTTTGTTCTGTGGTCGCTTCTAAGCTCAGAGTGCATCCATCTTCATCATTATATCTTTCACGCTTCATGGTTCACACAACTGGGTTGCTCGCAGACCAAGCCTTCACCAACGTGGGTCAACGAATGTGCCAGTGGCTGCATTGGAAATATCACTTCATATGATCACGCCCATGCACCATTAGCTTAGGAGTAGGAGTAGTGTTTGCTGTCAGTCTGTTTGCTTGCATGCTTGTTTTCTTACTTACTTTGTTTGTTTATTTGTTTCTCTACTTGCTTGTTTTCTTACTCACTTTGCTTTCACTTTTTCTTCTGCTTCTACTTTTCTTGTTTGTTTGTTTGGTTGTTTCATTCGTAGGTTAGTTTTGCATGAAATAATGTATGACTCGTGAAACAAGTTGGGTAAAGTATGAGAGGACTTGCAAAACTATCAACATTTGGTTATCTGTTGTCTGCTCTCTTATGTAAAAACTTGTTATCTTCAGTCCATGATACATCAATAGAAAATACATATTGTTCAAAGTGAACCTTGGTGAAAACACAATACTTGTGCGCTAGCTAGTATCACCTACTCTAGTCGGTTGTTTTTGGGTTAATCCTTGTCATCTCAGTCAAGTAGAGTAAGGTGAGGGGGAAAACCTTAACAATCACGTCAGAGGTATACATAAACTACTTCTCTGTAGGAACAACGTCTTCTTCTCTTAATAAGTTGGGATCCCTCTTCAACCTCTAGAATGAGTAAGTGTTATCCATAGTTACGAAGATGAAAAATGAAAAAAGTGAAAAAGTGAAAAAAGTTTGAAAAAATGAAAATAAATTAGGGGAAAGAAGAGAAAGGTTTCCTATGCAGAGAGGTGATGCAAGTAACTCTAGCGAGGTGTTGACTAGGCTCACTGGCAGCGGAGCCATGCTTGTGTTCCTATGTTACTCTGTCGGGGTACTATCCAGGCCTGTTGGTAGCAGAGCAACACCAGAGATGAAACTAAGACTCTAACAACTATACTACTTGTGCACCAATATACCCCTTAACCCCAATTGAAACAACTGTGTTTCCTTGGCTTGGAATGTGTGTCAATCGACCAAGGGCTTGTGTTAGGCCCCTATACTACTAGTGTAACCCCTTATTATTATTAGTACAACCCTCTTATTATATTGATGTACGCATGTAGTGCCCATGTTATTACTATTGTGCCCCATAGAAGCCCACTATTGTTATTATTGTGCCCTTACATTATTATTGTTATGTAGGCTCTGATTATATAATGACCCCTTAGACTCCTATATATAAGAAAGGAGGTCTTTTCATTTGTATCATCCAAGAATTTTTCTTTTATGTAATGTAAAGGAGGTTTCCCCCTCGAAGAGGCTGATTCTAAGGTGTTGATCTATCTTTTCTATCTTTTCTTGAGCTGGTTTCATAAACATTTGGTGTATCAGAGCTTTGGATTCTAGGGTTTCGCTGCTCCAAACAGGTCATCATGGAATTTTCACTATAACTTTGTTTCTGCGACGTTTCAGAAGTTGAAAAAAAAACCCATTTGAGAAGAAATTTCACTAAATCTCGGATCCAAATTTCAAAAGTTTTCGCACTATATTTGCAGAGATATGATCTGAGGAAGTTGGTCTTTTTGCATACTCCTGAATTACATTCCAAACAGGTGACCTGGGGAAAATTGTCATAAATTTCTCTCTGAGCATCGGATTGAAATTCCACAAAAAGATACAGAAAGAGGATGGACTGTAGTTTTGTCTAGATATTTTTCAGAGCCAAAGGTCTAAACAGTGACACGTGGCACTTCATACAATTTCGCTCTTCTGGAAAGGTTTATAATCAGGTCACTGTGGGAGATTTGGAATAAATCTTCATTGGAGAATCCAATTGGGGTCAGACTGGTGGCATTGGAAAGAGGACACAGAGGGCTACTGCAGGTCACAATTTCAAAACTTAAAGATCTGAAAGCACAGAGTTACAGTCGTTTTAAGATCGAGCTCCTAAAATCAAGAAAAAACAAGATGAGGAAGTTTGATGGGAAGGATTCGGTAAATTGGATACTTCAGATGGAGCAATATTTTGATCTACATGGTGTACCACTGTTACAAAAGGTATGTATTGCATCTTCATATTTAGAACCGGCTCAATTTTTATGGTATAAAGGGATTTGTTCTCGTAAACGACTTGTTACGTGGTCAATTCTCACAGAGGAAATGATTCTATCCTTCCTATCATCTCCTAAGAAGACATCACCACCATCATATTTCTCATACTCGCAGAACCACTCTCTATGGGGAGTGAAGTGAAAGGATGCACCTGAGTCAATCAACCATGCCTCATGATCTACATGTGTACTTGAAGAAGCCAAGTACACATCCCCACCTTCATCTGAGGTGGTTTTCGCCTCTCCAGAAGGAGCATCATCAGATCCCTTTCCTTTATTAGGAGCTTTAGATTTAAACTCCCTTCTGAGGTGCCCTTCCTTTCTACATTTCTAGTCCACCACCTTTGTAGGTTTTCCTGGAGATTTAGATCTCCCTCTAGATTTAGATCTCCCACTCGATGACTTATTTTTGTTTCTGTTCTAGGACCGTCCTCGTACATACAAGGCATCACCATTCTAGTTGTCCATATTTTTCCGTCTCATCTCCTCCATCAGCAAGGCTGAGACTAGTTCATCAAACTGCAAAGCAGTTGCATTG
>APFE030836967.1:202567-216836 GCA_000404065.3 Pinus taeda
TAAGCCCCCGGTTCACTGTGTAGGTTAGTCGTGGAAAGAATATAACACAACCCAACAACTGCACTACCTTTGAAAATTACACAGTTCTATCAGTCGGTCCCCCTACCAGCTAGCCTACTGCTCCTCCCGAAAATTGCATAGTTTTCCTCGACTGTCCACCAGTTGCCGACACCCTAATAAACCCAAAAATTGCACAGATATTTTCAAAATGATTTCCTCCTAGTTTTGAGAAGTTTTGGCTAGCAACCTCCCACAACCCACTCCCAGCCTCCCCTGAAAATCTGTGCAGTTTTCACTGCCAATGTCCTTTGGTGCCCACACTGAATTCCAAGGAAAATTTGCGCAGTTCTATCTCCCAGCTGAGCCAGATCCAAAAGAATGTCACTGTTGTTTTGGACTGCTCAACCCATCCTCCCAATGACCTCTATGTAATTTTTCTTTATTGTGCCCCGAGCCCTACATCCTGGCTAGACATGTGCTCCATGTTGTTTTAGAGCCTTGTCCTCTCTCTCGGTCACCTGCATCGGAAAACGAAATATGATGCATCATGGTAGACTAGGAGATTTCTGGATTTGATGTCACCTCATCATGAGGGATGTAGATATAGGTACATGGCTAAGACATGGCGTGAAGAAGAACGGGATGAATAAGGAGCGCATGATAGGATATTTGTTCGCGAATGGATGAACACACGAAGCGTACAAAGTAGCAAGAGAAGGAGACACATGTGTTAGCATGAACTGTCAATTGAACACCAAGATCATTGGAGACTTCGTGCACTCTACCATGCCAAGGTGAAGCTATGACACACCATTGGCACACTCATCACTTAGCAGCACAACAACCTGACACGAATAGCACAACCAAAATGTGCATACTTGTTGTGTCATGTCGAGTTATGTGAGGAGTTGCCTCCCACAACACTACTTTGGGTCATAACTATGTAATCAACATAATGTAACTTGGAATTCTAATAGACCCATGGATGAAGTCAAAGAGTCATGTAAGTTGAACAATCATGAAGGAAGTCGAAAAGTTACAAGGGTAAATTTCACTGTTGGCTATATATACCCCTCACTTTTACATGCATAGGACTTTTCACCTTGGCTCCTCCCACATAGCCTTGAGAGTGTGTAGTCTTTTATTTGAGGAGTGAGAAGTGTATTCAACACCCCACTATTAGGGTTAGTGATGTAATGGTGTATGGATGTTTCTTGGAACTTTTTCTTAATTCAAATGCGTGTTAACAACTTGTTAACAGGCCAACACATTATCACACATGTATTGCATTCATTTGTAAGACTATTCTTTGGATGCTTGTAGCACATGTTGCTTTAACCTGTATTAAGACAGTTGATGATGTTGGAAATGTGTTGTATCAGTTGTTAACATTGTCTCTTCCGTGTGGACTATTCCTTCAGACACTCGACAGAATCATTCTCATAAACTTGTTATAACAACCATCGCACTCATGTGGACTATTCTACTGGGTGTTGTACGTGATATCTGTTCACTTTTTGTTTTTGATTGCCACATCCTTGTGGACTACTCTACCGAAAGATGCACATGTCATGCTATGTTTTGTGTCTCTAACAGAATTGGGACTATTGTATTTCGACTTGAGACTCATTCTCACCCTCTCCCTCTGTAGTGAAAGAACTTAGACACAAGTTACAATAAACACTCACCAAGCACACGAACTTTGCACTTTAAAGACTAAGAAAACCACTCTCATATGCTGGCAAGCAAGAGCTAAGGAATATCTTTAAGATAATGGAAACCAGGCCATCGTACCGGATGGGACTTGTACACCAAATAGTGTGAGGTCTAGTTGGGACTTCATATCAGGGAGATCCTTGAATGTTGGCGGGCCCAACACCATCAACATTTCTGGCACTAGTAGGAGGGCCAGATGACAACCTGAGTCCTCACAATATGTTTTGAATCTTTGTATACTTATCATGACTAAACACAGTATCTCTCTCCCAGAGTGTATGTCTTATAGGAACAACTTTGAAATCTCATAGAAGCTCTAGAATTTCTTGTCAGAATACACATATGAAGGTGAAGGCGGAATGGCATGGTTTAAACACAAAATGGCCTTAGTAGTTATATATCACAAGTATAAAATCCATGATTATTACATGAGGTGCATTTTGTTCACACACACGCTTCAAGGGCACCCACTGCATTGGTGTGCCACACTGTCTGAGAACTCTATTCACTCTCCCACTCAGTTGATGATAGAGATAAACCGTGCATTCCATCATTTCGACTGTCAAGAACTCAATAGAGAAATTCTAAAATTATGGAAAGCACCTGATGAATCCATTGAGAAATTTCACACACGCTTTTGTAATCTTGCATACTGATTTCCTAAAGATGAAATTGATTGGGAATTTCTTGATGGAAGATTTAAGTATCTTCTTTACACATCTGAAAATTCGCAATTCTTAGAATCATTCAAAGCACTCCCAGCATAACTTGGTGTTAGAGCTGCCAAGGTGAAAAGTGACAACTTGATCCTCATTCATAACAAGTGATTATATTGTCTTGTGTTCTTCCATTCCAAACTCTGCACTTGTTGTGAACGAGGATCAAGTTGTCGACATAGTTGGTGTTGTACAACCAAACTACACTATCATTCATGAGGAGTGTGTGCAGGACTCTGAAGAAGAACCCGTGGTGAAGGATGAATCCCTTCCATCCGTGCCTCATCCTCTCTATCCTAACATTCCTTGTGATTCTTCCACTTTTTATTTCCCTTGTGAAAACTCATCTCTGAATGTTTCTACTTATAATCATGACAGATTGGATGTCATCATTTCATTAGATCGCAGAGAGGACACATCTTCCTATGAAAATATGTCCCATCTGCCATCTATTATTTTTGAAAACACAGAGGGTGAACATCCTTGTTTCTCATTTACCCCTTTGCATGATTCATCAAATCATGAGGATGTCGACAAACATCCTAAATTTTCTGATCATGGTTGCCGTGATCTTTGTAGTTCTTTATTTGATCATGATGTTGATTCACTCGTTGCTAATCTCCCTAAGCCACTGGTCTTTGAAAATCTATCTATTGATGAAGTGGAAACCCCGCAGGCTATCAAGGCAGTTCAGTCTAGGCTGATGGTTATGTCAAGCCCTCATTGTCTCGAGGTTTGTTCCACTTCCAATCAGAAAATTTTTGAAACACCCAAGGCCCCTCATCGCTCTCTACCATTGAAGATCAACCTAACACACAAATTTCACTTCCTCGACTCGAATCACATGATCCCATCGCTCATGCATTGGAGGGATCATACACAACAAGCACACTTGCAAGGCATAAGTTGTCTCTCTTTCTCATGTTTTCTTGTCTGTCATAGTTAAGAGAGTATGCATGCTTATCATCTGCACATAGTGTGTCACAACACCATTTTAAGTCCGCAAAATGTTTGTCTTTTGCATTCGCTCTTTTATTTTTTGGGGATGTTTTAGAAATTAAAGCATGTTGGTCTTTGGTGATCTATCTTTCTTGTTCATTGGTTTACAAGCATCTATTTATTGTTTACCATGCCTTCGCCAACATGGGCCAACCAATGCGTCGATGGCTACATTGGAAATATCACTTCACGTGAGTAGCCCCATGCATTGTTTAGCATAGGAGTAGGAGTATTATTTGTTGTCTTGCTTTGCTTTTCTTTATGGTTTTCATGTTTGTTTGCTTGTTGACTTGGTTTGGTTTTCTTTCTTTCTTTGCTTCCTTGTTTTGCTGTCACTTTACTTTTTCTTTTTTCTTTTTTCTTTCTTTGCTCGCTTGCACTCGTAAGTTAGCCTCTCATGAAACCATGTTTGGCTCTCGAGACAAGCCAAGCAAATCTAAGAGGACTTGTACAATTATCAACATCTAGTTATCCGTTTTCCTCTTTATTTATGAAGAAATTTTTATCTTCACGATGATGCCTTGATAAAAAATACATTCTGTTTAGAGTGAGTCTTGGTGAAAACATAATGCTTGCACTATTAACTAGGACTGCCTACTCTAATAAGTTCTTTTGGGTTAACCCTTGTTAGCTCAGTCAAGTAGACTAGGGTGAGGGGGAAAATCTTAAAATGTATGCCATAGGTATATATAACATACTACTCTGAAGGAAAAACCTCTTCTTCTCTCAATAATGTGGGATCCATCCTCCGCCTTTGAAATAAATAAGTTCTTATCCATAGTTATTTGAAAAAACTAAAATGAAAAAACAAATAACATGAAAGAAGAGAAAGACTTCTTGTGCAGAGAGGTGATGCAAGTAACTCTGCCAGGGTATTGACCAGGCTTTCTACCAGTGGAGTGATGCTTGTGTTCCTGCATGACTTCGTCGGGGTACTATCTAGGCCTATTGGCAGTGGAGCAACACCAGAGATGAAACTTAAACTCTGACAGTCATATTACGTGTGCATCAATATACCCCTCATCCCCAATTAAAACAACTAAGTTGACTTGGCTTGGAATGTTTGCTGACCAATCAAGATAATGGCACAGACTACATCTTTCATACAAGCTAGTGTGGAAGCCATCACGATCAAAGAATCGAACAATAATTCTGGAAGGATTATACTCATTTTTCATAAAATAAAGTCCATAAAGAGGGTCAGGGTTCTATCGATGTGTCACCAATGTTGTAGCAGCTACAGCCACCCTACAAAATTTTGGCTCGCTTGCAAATTTCAGAGCCTAACTTGGATCCTGTGAAGATCAACCTTGGTCACTTGTTGGTAAGTTGATGATTTCAAGCTCCCCTCCTTGATCTTAAGAGTTGTCTGTGTTCTCATCTTTATGCAGCATGTGTCATCTTTGGGCATAAGGGTTTTTGTTTGTCAAGAAAAGGGGATGTTGTTTTTCATCAACGAAATCATGTGCGCATGAGTTGCTATCAACACATAGACATGTTTCACACTCACTTCACACACTCTTGTCATGAAGGTCGTTGCATCAAGCACGGTATGTCTTACACATTCTAGATGATCTATGTTATGTCATTGAGTGTCTTTGTGTGATCACAGTCGAGTTCTACCACTGTTTACATCTATGTTACTGATCTCACACTTAGCCAATTTCAGAAGTAGGTTAGCCTCATCTAGCCTCCAAACATTGCGCACTTTGCTTCTGTAACCATCAAGCTTCTTCCCTTTCCTGCTGAAACCCCATAGTGCATAGAGACCCCAGCCATCACTGCTCTCCAGAAATGTGCAAAGGATTCTCGCTGCCCTGTACTCTGAAACTATGTAGAGGTGTCCTCCTAGGACCCCTCATCCCGCAATAGTGTCCTATGCCTCAAAACTATGCAGTTTTTTCCAAGTTGTCCTGTCAGTCTTCCATGCATAACCTGCACATATGGGCCTCTCGAGGCCTCATCTTGGCAGTAGTCACTACTTGTTGAAGCTGCACTGATCTATCTCTTAGTGACTACAAGAAAATGTGACATGATAAGATTACCCCAAGGATTTGAGGAGAAGGACCAAGAGACTAAGTGATGGAAAATGTCAGGACCGCATGCAAACTCTGTTGGATACATTATCATCTTGAGGGTAAGTATGGTAAGTAAAGAACACCTTTCGAAGTAAACCTCTTAGTTGAGTTTGCAGGACAACTTATCATTGTGATATCATCATTTCTGCAGTAACATGCATGTGCGCAAACACAAAAAGTCATTTCATGGGTTTCCTCTACATGTCTTTCTTCCTTTTCACTTGTTTGACCAATTATCGTCTTTAGCATGTTGATTGCTATGGCATGATTGAGACCTCGTTCTGGTGATGTTGAAGGTTTGTGCTTGAATTGTGCTCGCTATGTAAATATTTATTGCACTCACACAAGATGTTGTAAGCATTGTCGTGCAAGTGTCACCACGGTCTTCCGAATGTCTATTCGAAGTATCACACTTGTCACTTTCACCATTAGACAATCTCGTAGTCAGTTACACTGAGCATATGTTGTCTTGTGGTTTGAGGTGTCATGTCATCGAGTCATGTTGAGTGGGTGTTCGCAAGATCATGTATACACGAGTTCACTTAGTCACACACAGCCATTGCTTCTGAAAGTTTGTCAACCGGACCACCCTCCATTAGCCAGACCTCCACTGAGATGCACTGCACAATCTCAGCCCTCAGCAACCAAGCATTGTTGCCCAGAACTGTGTAGAGCTTGAGGCTACCTCCCAAGTAGTCTGCACTGCACAATCCTGGAATCAACTTGGCTCAATGTCACTCAGAATAACACAGAAGTTGCCTAAGAAACTATCTCAATGTGCGCTACCTGCAAGCCTATCCATCAAGCCACCTGCTGGTCAACTAGAGAGTTTGACTAGATAGTGACCCCGAGTTTCACTCCTCCCAAATATTGTGCAGAATTTGTCAGCATGCCTTCCTCCATTGACTAAAGAAACTGTACAGGGAAGAGGGACCGACACCTGCAACCTGCCAATGCACTGTCTCTGAAAATTCCGTAGTTCTATCAGATAGTCCCCTTGCCAATTGGCTTGCTACTCCTCGTGAAAATTGCACATTTTTCCTAGATTGTCCACCAGTTTCCTGACACCCCACTCAACCCAGAAATTGCACATACATGTTTAGTATGATTTCCACCTAGTTCTGTGCAGTTTTGGCCAGAAAGCTCCTAAAACCCTCTCCGAGCCTCCCCAGACAATCTACGCAGTTTTCATTGCGAGTGTCCTCTGCTGCCCACACTGCCTTCATTGGAAAAATTGTGCAGTTTTGTCTCCCAGTTGAGCTAGATCCCGCAGAATATCATTGTTGTTCCAGACTTCTCAACCTAGCCTCTGAGAGACCTCTGCACATTTTTCCTTATAGATCCCCGCATCCCTGACTAACATGTGCTCTACGTTGTTTCAGAGCCTTGTCCTCTCTCCCGGTCACCTGCACCCAAAAAGTAAAGATGATGGATCATGGTAGACTAGGAGATTTATGCATTTGATGTCATGTCGTCATGAGTGATTGTAGATACAGGTACATGGATGAGACATGGCATGATGACGAACGATATTAATAAGGAGCACATGCCAGGGGACTTGTTCGCAAATGGATGAACTCATGAAGCATACCAAGTAGCAAGCGAAGGAGACACATGTGCACGCATGCACTATCAAGCGAACACCAAGACATTGAAAACTCTGTGCACTCTACCATGTGAAGGTGAAGCTATGGTACACCACAAACACACTCATCACTCAATAGCACAACAGCTTGACACAAAAAGCACAACCATCATGTGCATTCTTGCAGTGTCATGTTAAGTTGTCTCATGAGTCACCTCGGCCACTTCACTACATTGGGTCATAATTGTGTAATCAATCTAATGTAACGTGGAAGTCCAAGAGACCCATGGATATTTAGAGTCATATAAGTCAAACAATCATGAGGGAATTCGAAGAGTCACAAGGGTCAATTTCAACCTTGGTTATATATACCCCTCATTTGTACATCTAGAGGACTTTTTACCTTGTCTCCTCCCACATAGCCTTGAGAGCCTGTAGTCTTTTCTTTGAGGAGAGAGGAGTGGCTCCAACGCCCTGCTATTGAGGTTAGTCATGTAATGGTGTACAGATGTGTCTTGGAACTTTCACTTAATTTAGAACCCTGTTAACATGCCAACACATTTTCACACATGTTTTGTATTCATTTGTAAGACTATTCTTTGGACACTTGTAATGCATGTTTCTTTAATCTGTATTAAGATAGTTGAACTATTTCGGATGTTTTAGTACATATGTTGTTGGAAATGTTTTTTTATCAATTGCTAATGTTGTCTTTCCCATGTGGACTATTCTGTCAGACACTCGACAGATTCATTCTCGTAAACTTGTTATAATAATCGTCACACTCGTGTGGACTATTCCACAGGGTGTTGTACATGCTATCTGTTCACTTTATGTTTGTGACTACTGCATCCGTGTCGACTACTCTGTTGGAAGCTGCACATGTCCTTTTGTGTTATCTTTATCTAATAGAGTTGGGGATATTCCCTTTCAACTTGAGACTCACTCACACCCTCTCCCTTTGCAATGAAAGAACTTAGACACAAGATACACTAAGCACTCACCAGGCACACGAACCTCATTGTTTGAAGACTAAGAAAACCACTCTCATGTGCTAACAAACAAGAGCTAAGGAATATATGTAAGATAATGGAAACCTAGTTACCATACCAAATGGGACTCTTACACCAAATGGTGTGAGGTCTAGTTGGGACTTCATATTGGGGAGATCCCCTAAATGTTGGCGGGTCCAGTGCTGTCAACACATATTTACCATCAATTATTGCTTCACCTAATACAAGAGAAAAATTCCATGTGGGGGGATAAGGTTCATATAATGTGGAATGGCATTTGGCAGCTAATTTAAAAGCTTTCACGTGCATCTACAAAATATCTCATGGTGAAAATGCAACATAGTGGATTACATTGCATGAAAAAAAATTGCAGTTGGAAAAGTTGTATTTTGAGTTGTCCTCCAAATCTTCCTCCTAATAATGAGCAACATGACCCAGATATAGATCTTATTCTTGCAATACCATTGACTAGGTGCACATGTGCACTTTGTATGCATTTGTGAGAATTGTTGATAAAATGGTGTATTTAGCTATTTTGTTTGCTTGGAACAAAACCCCACAAGTTGAAAGTAAAAATTCATGAGGCCATTGAATGTGTTCTTTTAAAAGTGGGTTTGCATGGTGGACATGTCAAAATTGAAAAAGATATTAAGAGGCCAGTACACAAGGTAATATTCCAGCAAAACCATCAATGTTAGCTATCAAGGCACATAGTTTTCTTGAAAAGAAATGTGGACATAGATTTCGGTGGTTGTATGAAGACTAAATTGATGCCAAAGCTTATCACAATAATGGAGGGTTGGAATTGGACAGCAAGAAGAAGTGTGCTTGGAGGTCACTTTCATCTTTATTTTTATTGAAAAATAAGGAAAAAAACATGGAATGTGATGCAATAACATTCCAAGAATCTATCACAAATTTCAACAAAGCAATGAAAGAAACTTGGGGAGAGAATCACATGACACATTATATGGTATGCATATTGAATTTACATGTCACAAATATTTTTCTTTTGTGATTTTTGTTATTTTATATGTTATATTCTATATTAATTTGAATTTGTACATTTTATTTAGTCTTCTAACTTTAGATTGAACCGTACATTTGTAGCATCAATTGTTTGCGCATGGGCCATGGTTTGCAAGGAAATATGGAAGCTTGGCTATTTGGGGTACAAAGGATATGGATAAATCACATAAGATGGCTCATACCATTTACCATAAATGCACACATAACGAGGGGGGTTCCAATCATTCATATGTTCTTGTCCAAATGGGTAGGGAATTTTATACATGTACATTATATGGTATGCATATTGAATTTACATGTCACAAATATTTTTCTTTTGTGCTTTTCGTTATTTTATATGTTATATTCAAAACTAATTTGAATTTATACATTTTATTTAGTCTTCTAACTTTAGATTGAACTATACATATGTAGCATCAATTGTTTTCACATGGGCCATGGTTTGCAATGAAATATGGAAGCTTGGCTATTTGGAGTACACAAGGTATGGATAAATCACATAAGCTAGCTTGTACCATTTACCATAGATGCACACATAAAGGAGGGGGTTCCAATCATTCATATGTTCTTGTCCAAATGGGTAGAGAATTTTATAGATGTAAAATGGATGGATTTAAGAAGAAATGCCACCTTCTAGAAATAATTGAGCTTCATAGAGTCATAAGACAAGCACAACTAAGTAGAAAACATAAGAGATATGAGGTTCCTAAAGGTGTAGTTGTGACAACTAAAAGGTAAGCAATTTTCATGTTAAGTTTTCTACCTTTTCCATTCAATCTATTTATTGAATTTTGTAGGTTGATTATCATTATTTTTGTGGATGTGACCCTATAGCAATGAGACCTTCCACAAGGCATTAATGTTTCTTGTAATTGTATTCCATATCAAAAAATGAGGTAAGTGTAATCTCTATAACTATCTACGTATAGTTGAGATTCAATGGAGTTTCTATCCTTGTTTTAGTGCAATAATGTCTTTAGAAACAACCAATACAATGGTTTCTTTCAACACCATCACTTTCTCTCGGGCTTATTACTCTATCCTGTTGTTTAGCCTATCCCAACAATTCTTTCACTGATTTTTTTGTGTAGCTATTGTATACTTTTTTATTGTTTCAACATGGTACATCTAGAATCAATAATTTTCATGGAGACCTCTTCTAGAAGAGAAGAAATGATATGTTAGCGACAAGAATGACAAATGAAAGGTAAGAAGTTTTCATGTTAACTTTTCTACCTTTCCCATTTAATATATTTCTTGAATTTTATTGGTTGATTATCATTATTTTCTTTAGATGTAGCTTGCAATCATTCTGGGAAATATCCTAATTAATGGAGTAGAAATATCAGTGGATGCATATGTTCTATCTCGGACTACAATGTTCTTTGATGATGCAAAAAACATACTTGCCTACATCAATTCTACTACTAAACCCCATGCACACATTGTTCCATCCTATAATGTCCTAGGAACCGGGCCAACTCCATTCATGGATGTTGTCTCTTCCAAGGTCCCCAATTCAGTCAATCCATACATACTCAAGGTAAAGAGATTCATTCTCGAACAGAATAATAACTATCTCTTCAAACTCGTCACAACAACGTTTTTTTTCAAAATTTTCATTTATTGTATAAAGTAAGATATTTTATTTAATAGGAAACACAAAACTACCCTTAATTATATATCAAAATAAGAACTTCAAGTTTCTATCCTAGCCTGTGTTGGTGGGTTTACTAAAGCAAAGTTAGAGTTCAATAGAGTAGGAAAATTTTAAAATATTATACAAAATACATTGATTTTTGCAAAATTCTACCAAAAAAAGTTATGGATTTAAATAAATTTTATCCTATAATCCTAAAACATTCCTCAGACAAAGTGTTAGGTTGTGTTATATTCTTTCCACAACTATGGTTTTTGGTCCATGGTTTTGGACACGATGCTTTTCGGTCCATGGTATTGGATGCTTCGGCATGTATATATATGTATTGTAACATTGAAAGGAATATAATGAAAAATCAAGTTGGTAGTCCCAGTTTTGGGATCCAGGGAAAATCTCTGTGTATGTGTTTTATGTGTTATGCTCTCACATTGTTTATTTTCTATGTTTTAGAATTCGTATGCAGGTAATTTATGTACGGGGTTAAAACCTACATATGGTATCGAAGTTGTTTTGGCTTCAAGGGGACGCCTTTGTTGCTGAGGGGTTTCACTTGGGCCTGTGGTAGACCCTGTTCAGTGGGATATTTGCAAGATCGATTCTGGTGGTGAAAGAAGATGACGAGCAGTGAAAAGATAGAGATCGAGAAATTTAATAGTTAGAGTTTTGAGTTGTGGAAACTCAAGATGGAGGATCTGTTGGTGGATAAAGATCAGTGGATTGTTGTAGATCCAGTTACTAAACCAACGGGAGTGTCCGATGAAGAATGGAAGAAGTTGGATCGGAAGGCAAAGAGCACAATACGATTGTGTGTCTCAGATTTAGTATTCCTGAATGTATCAGGGGAAGCTACGACGAAGGCTTTGTGGGACAATTTAGGGACTTTGTACCAATATAAGTCTCTGGTGAATAAATTGTTCTTGCAGGAAAAGTTGTATAATCTGAGGATGAAAGATGGAGACTTGGTGACGAAGCATCTCAATGCATTTAATACTGTGGTAAGTCAGCATCTGTTGATATTAAAATTTCAGATGAAGATAAGTGCATCAGTTTGTTGTGTTCTCTATCGGATTCATGGGATAGTCTAGTTATTGCAATAGGTAGCAATGCAACTGCCTTGCAGTTTGATGAAATAGTCTCAGCCTTGCTGATGGAGGAGATGAGATGGAAAATATGGAGAGCTGGAATGGAGATACCTTGTTTATATGAGGAAGGTCCCAGAATAGAAAAGAAAAAAATACGTCATCAAGTGGGAGATCTAAATCTCCAGGAAAACCTGTAAAGGTGGTGTGCTGGAAATGCAGAAAGGAATGACACTTCAAAAGGGACTATAAATCTAAAGATCCTGATAAAGGAAAGGGGTCTGATGATGCTCCTTCTGTAGAGGTAAAAACCACCTCAGATGAAGGTGGGGATGTGTATTTGGCTTCTTCAAGTACACATGTAGATCATGAGGCATGGTCGATTGACTCAAGTGCATCCTTTCACTTCACTCCCCATAGAGAGTGGTTCTGTGAGTATGAGAAATACAATGGTGGTGATGTCTTCTTGGGGGATGATAGGAAGGCTAGAATCGTTGGTCATGGAAAAGTAAAGTTGAAGTTGCAAGGTTGAAGGGTTAGAACACTTCCGGGTGTTCTGCATATTCCTGCATTGGCCAAAAATCTAATTTATGTAAGCAAGTTGGATGATGCAGGTGTAAAAATAGTGTTCGAGAAAGATACCTGCGAGATTGTTTGGGGAGCACTGGTATTGATGTGGGGAGTTCAAACTGGAACTCTGTACAAGCTGCAAGGTAGCACTGTTGTTGATGGGTGCAACAATTCTATGGTTCCTAAAAGTGGAGCAGAAAATCTAGTGGTCTCTGGAGAAAAGACCATATTGTGGCATCAAAGGCTTGGACATATTGGAGAGAAGGGCCTTCAAATACTTCATGATAAAGGTATGGTAGAAGGTATGAGTAATAGCTCTCTTGACTTTAGTTTCTGTGAAAATTGTGTATATGGGAAGAAGAATCGGGTGAGTTTCCCCTCTGGTGGTAAGAGGGTGAAACAGATTTTAGAGCTTGTGCACAGTGATGTGTTTGGACCTATGAAGATTCCATCATTGGGTAAGTCTGTGTACTATGTATCATTTATAGATGACTTCTCAAGGAATAAATAGATATATTCCTTAAGAAGAAATCTGAAGTCTTTGACAGGTTTAAAGAATTTAAGGCTCTGGTGGAAAACCAGACAGAGAAGAAGATAAAGGTGTTGAGGACAGATAACGGTGGAGAGTTTTGCAGTAAGGAATTTGAAGAATTCTGTAAGAAGTGTGGTATAGCACGGCAGAAGACTACTCCATATACATCTCAGTAAAATGTCGTTGCAGAAAGAATGAGCAAGACGTTGATGGAAAGGGAAAAAAGCATGCTCAGTGGTGCCAAGCTAGGACAAGAATTCTGGGTAGAGGCGATGGAGACAACATGTTACCTGGTCAACATATCACCTTCATCAGCGTTGGAGGATAAGAATCCACAAGATGTATGGACTGGTAAGAAACCCTCTCTTTCACATCTGAGGGTATTTGGATGTGATGCATATGTACATGTTCCAAAGGAGAAATGTACCAAGTTGGATAGTAAATATGAAAAGTGCATATTTATTGGATATAAGGATGGTTTAAAGGGTTATAAGCTTTGGAACCTAGCAACAAGGAAGGTGGTGTACAACTGAGATGTGGTGTTCAGAGAGGTGAAAGATGTTATTAAACATGAAGTCCAACGAATGGAACTTGAGAAGATAGAGTTTGAGCTAAAGGAGGAAGAACCAGACTCTACAATAGAGGAGGAATCAGAAGATGAAGAGCCACAAACTCGAGGTGTAAGAAGATCAGTTCGAGAAAGAAGGCAGCTAGAAAGGTATAGTCCATTTTCTTTTTGTTCAAATTTTGCTTTATCTATTACTGGTGATGATCCCAGAAATGTGAAGGAAGTAGTAGATTTAGAGGATGGAAAACATTGGAAAGAGGCCATCGTTGATGAAATGGCATCTTTGCACAAAAATGAGTATTGGGATTTGGTGGAGTTGACGGCTAGAAGGAAACCCATTGGCAGCAAATGGGTGTTTAAGAAGAAGACAAATGTAGAAGGAAAGGTGGAGAAATACAAAGCTCGGTTGGTAGCAAAATGTTATTCCTAGGTGCTGAGAATTGATTTTGGTGATATTTTTTCTCCTGTTGCTAAGGTAACTTCTATTAGGTTACTTTTATCTGTTGTTGCTGCTTTTGATTTTGAGGTAGAACAGATGGATGTGAAGACAACATTTCTTCACGGGGATCTAGAAGAGGAGATCTACATGAAGCAACCTGAAGGCTTTGTAGTGAAGGGTAAGAAAGAACTGGTATGGACCTTAAAGAAGTCTCTGTATGGGTTAAAACAGTCACTAAGGATGTGGTATCAGAAATTTGATACATTTATATGGGGACTTGGCTTC
>APFE030836967.1:226829-274359 GCA_000404065.3 Pinus taeda
GGGGTCATAGGGGGTTTGATGGGTACTCGTAACCCCACTTTATGGGGTTCGGGGCAGCACCCCAGAAAATTTTGGTTTTGGACCCTATGTTAGGTTGGGCAGACCCACCTATGGTTTTGTGCATGATTTTCGTAGATGTTTTTTGGACGCGATGGTTTTTAGTCCATGTTATCGGATGCTTCATCATGTATAAATATGTTTTATAACATTGAAAGGAACATAATGAAAAATCAAGCTGGTAGTCCCAGTTTTGGGACATAGGGGAAAATCTCTGTGTATATGTGTTATGCTCTCACATTTTTTATTTTCTATGTTTTAGAATTCATATATAGGTAATTTTGTATTGGGTTAAAACCTACATGGATCCCTATGTAAAGAAAACAACAAGTGGGAGAATGTTGGGTTGTGTTATATTCTTTCCACGACTAACTGACATAGTGAACTGGGGGGTTAGAGGGGGGATGAAGCCCCCCCTTCATTGTGTCGATTGCGCAGTGGGCGGGTCACAGGAGGGGTGGCAGCCCCCCCTATCCGGGGGGTTTGAGGGGGGTGGGTAGCCCCCCGTTACGAGGTCTAGGGCAGTGCCTCAGGGAATTTTTTTTTGGACCCTATATTAGGTTGGGCGAACCTACCTATGGTTTTCGGTCCATGGTATTGGATGTTTCGGCATGTATATATATATGTATTGTAACATTGAAAAGAATATAATGAAAAATCCAGCTGGTAGTCCCGGTTTTGGGATCCAAGGGAAAATCTTTGTATATGTGTTTTATGTGTTATGCTCTCGCATTGTTTATTTTCTGTGTTTTATAATTCATATGCAGGTAATTTTTGTACGGGGTTAAAACCTACACAAAGTACAAAATTATTGACAAGATTTTATCACATTGATATTCTTGATGAAAACAATTACAATGTTCTTCACATAATTTTATGTGACAAGATTGCATAGGACACATAATATTCCCAAGACAAACTATCACAATATTCTTCACATAGTTTTCATGTCACAAGATTTCTAAGGAGATATACAATATTCCCAAGGAAAAGCTACCATACTTTTCATAACATTTTATGACATAGAATTTCCTAGGATAAGATAAAATAATCTCTTCTTTGTGAGACTTGTAAACCATCTTCTTAGTGCTCTAACACCTTACCTTAAAATTTATATTGACTCTTAAGCCAAACACAAATGAACTTTAAAATATATTTACAATAGTTGTAACTTTGGAACCACCTTCTAAATTAAGGCTGCATTCACTTTAGCCAATAAGCATAGACTTACATTTGTGAATTGAGCTTCCTAGTCTCAAAATATTGTACTCGGTTTGTTTGACGGTATAAATGTTGTTCTATTTTGCATTATTTAACATCATAAACATCAATTTAAATCTATGTCAAATGCAAATGGAAATATGTTCTGTCTATTTCAGGGTCACCTTGCTTAACATATTTTATTTCTTTTTGCAACCAGATATTACCGCACCTGGTCTGAACATACTAGTAGCCTGGAGTGGAGAAAACTCTCCTACCAAGATTTTAAAGGATAATCATCATATAAAGTACATTATTATCTCGGGGAAATCAATGTCATGCCCACATATTGTATAAATAACAACCCTATTAAAGGAAATTCATCCAAATTGGAGCCATGCTGCTATCAAATTTGTCCTCATGACAAGAGGTGATTAATCTCATTCTTTGAAAAATTCAAAAATATGGTTTTTGGTAATGTAATCTAACATTTTTTGAGTATTTTATTTCCTTTCCTGCAGCAAACATTACAATTACAAAATATGAAGGTCATCCAATTTTAGATGTATATGGAAATCCAACAACTCCATTAAATTATGGATTAGGTCAAGTGAACCCAAATCAACCATCAGATCCAAGGATGTTGTATGATGGCACAATATAATATTACATTCTCTTTCCTTGTGGAAGTGGAGACAATTCTTCTACTATATTACGAAAAACTAGTTTCAAATGCCCAAAAAATACACCTAAAGATTATCAACTAAACTATCCATTAGTTGCCATTGCAAACTTGAGTAACAAGGAGATCATCACCAGGACTATCACCAATGTGTGTGAATGAACCATAAGGTGTATTTGTAGATATCAATCCCAAGAAGTTATATTTCAGATCTACAAGATAAAAAATTATTTTCTCTATATAATTCATCCTTCAAAAGCATCTTAATAAAAATTATGTGTTTGGGTCTTAGACTTGGAGTGTGATGGAAATCATCTAGTGAGGAGTCCCATAGTCATGTCATCAATTTAAATAGGCACACTCAGCCATTCATCTCATATGGTCACTATAATGGATGAACTTGAGGAATAAGTGACCCTATACTAACAAGACCTTCCGTAAGCCATTAATGTTGCTTGTAAGTGTATTCCTTATAAAAAAAATGAGGTAAGTGTAATCTCTATAACTATCTATGTATAGTTGAACTTTGATGGAGTTCTTATCTTTTGCTTCAGTGAAATAGTGTCTTTAGACATGACCAATACAATTGTATCTTTTGACACCACTACTTTCTCTCAAGTTTATTACTCTATGTTATTGTTTAGCCTATCCCAACAATTCTTTCACTGATTTTTTGTGTAGCTATTTTATAAATTTTTATTGTTTCAACATGATACATATAGAATCAATCACTCTCATGAAGGCATCTTCTAGAAGATAAGAGAGGATATGTTATATGTATACACAAAATGACAAGAACAACAAGTGCAAGGTAAGCAATTTTCATGTTAAGTTTTCTACCTTTTCCATTTAATATATTTATTGAATTTTATAGGCTGATTTTCATTATGTTCTATAGATGTAGCCTACAATAATTATGGGGAATGTACCAATTAATGGTACATAAATAACAGTGGATGCATATTTTCTACCCGAGTCTATAGTGGTCTCTGATGATGCAACAACCATACTTGCCTACATCAATTCTACTACTAAACCTCGTGCGCATATTGTTTCATCCTGGACTATCCTAGAAACTAGGCCAACACCACTCATGGCTGCCTTCTTTTACAGGGGCCCCAATTTGTTCAATCCATACATCCTCAAGGTAAAGAGATTCATTATGGAATAGAATAATAAATTTTTCTTCAAACTCGTAACAACAACATTTTTTGAAATTTTGTCATTTATTGTAGAAATTAAGAGCTTTTGTTTAACACGAAACACAAACATGCTCTTAATTATATATCAAATTAAGAACTTCAAGTTTCCAACCTAGCCTGTGTTGGTGGGTTTACTAAAGCAAAATTAGAGTTCAATAGAGTAGGAAATCTTTTAAATATTATACAAAATACATTGATTTTTGCAAGATTCTACCCAAAAAAGTGATGGATTTAAATCACTTTTACCTTATAATCCTAAAACATTCCCCGAGCAAGGTACAAAACTCTTGATAATATTTTATCATATCGATATTGTTGATGACAACTATTGAAATATTCTTCACATAATTTTATGTCACAAGATTGTATAGGACACATAATATTCCCAGGACAAATTATCACAATATTCTTCACATAGTTTTCATGTCATGAGATTTCTAAGGAGATATATAATATTCCCAGGGAAAAACTACCGTAGTTTTCATAAAATTTTATGAAAAAGACTTCCCTAGGATAAGATAAAATAATATCTTCTTTGTGAGACTTGTAAACCATCTTCTCAGTGCTCTGGTACCTTATCTTAAAATTTATATTGACTCATAAGAAAAACAAAAACCCACTTTAAAATCTATTTACAATAACTGCAACTTTGGAACCACCTTTTAAATTAAGACTGCATTCTCTTTAGCCAATAATCATAGAGTTACATTTGTGATTTGATCTTTTGAGTCTCAAAATCATGTACTCTGTTGGTTTGTTTAATAGCATAAACAACCTCAAATCGTTGTTCTATTTTGTATTGTTTAATAGCATAAACATAAATTTCCATCTATGTCACATGCAAATGGAAACATGTTCTATCTATTTCAGGGTTACCTTGCTTAACATATTCTATTGCTTTTTACAGCCAGATATTACAGCACCTGGTCAGAACATATTGGCAGTCTGGAGTGGAGCATCCTCTTCTACTAAGATTTTAATGAATGATCGTCATGTAAAGTACAATATTACCTTGGGGACATCAATGTCGTGCCCACATATTTCATGAAGAACAACCTTATTAAAGGAAATTCATCAAAATTAGATCCCTGGTGCTATCAAATCTGCCCTCATGACCACAGGTGATTAATATCATTCTTTGAAAAATTCAAAACTAGGTTTTCTAGAAATGTAAGCTAACATGTTTTGAGTATTTCATTTTCTTTCTTGTAGCACATGATACAATTACAAACAATGAAGGTCATCCAATTTCATACGAATTTGGAAATCCATCCACTCCACTCAGTTATGGATCAGGTCAAGTGAACCTAAATCAGACTTCATATCTAGGCATGTTGTATGATTCCACAATAGAATATTATGTTTTCTTTCTTTGTGCCAGTGGAGCCAATGTTTCTACTATATTATGAATAACCAGTTTCAAATGCCCAAAAAATCCACCTAAATATTATCAAGTGAACTATCCATAAATTTCCATTGGAAACTTGAGTAACAAGGAGACCATCACCAGGAATGTCACCAAAGTGTGTGGAAAAAAGGAATACTCTATTTCAATCGATGAACCACCAAGTGTATCTCTACATATCATATCCAAGAAGTTGTCTTTTGAATCTACAGGAGAAAACTCAATTTTCACTATAGAATTCATCCTTCAAAAGCCTCTTAATAAAAAGTATGTATTTGGGTCCTATACTTGGAGTTATGGAAATCATTTAGTCACGAGTCCCATAGTCGTCTCATCAATGTAAATAGGAATACTCAACCATTCATCTCATAGGATCACTATGATGCATGAACATGAGGAATACATGACCCTATAGTAATAGGACCTTCCACAAGTCATTAATGTTTCTTGTAAGTGTAATCCTTATCAAAAAATGAGGTAAGTGTAATGTCTATAATTATCTTGTGCATAGCTGAGCTTCGATTGATTTCCTATCTTTTGCTTCAGTGCAATAATGTCTTTAGACACCACCAGTTGCTCTTAGGTTTATTACTCTATGTTGTTGTTTAACCTATCCCGACAATTCTTTCACTGATTGTTTTGTGTAGTGATTTTATAAATTTTTATTGTTTCAATGGGTACATATAGAATCAATCATTTTCATGGAGGCCTCTTCTAGAAGAGAAGAGAGGATCTGTTCTATGTATACACAACAATGACAAGTGCAAGATAATAAATTTTCATGTTAATGTTTCTCCTTTTCCATTTAATCTATTTATTGAATTTTATAGGTTGTTATCATTATATTTTGTAGATGTGACCCTATAGCAACATGACCTTCCACAAGCCATTAATGTTGCTTGTAAGTTTATTCATTATTAAATAATAAGGTAAGTGTAATCTCTATAACTATCTTGTGTATAGTTGAGCTTCGATGGATTTCCTATCTTTTTCTTTAGTGAAATAATGTCTTTAGACACCACCAGTACAATGGTGCCTTTCGACACCACCACTTGCTCTGGGTTTTATTACTCTAAGTTGTTGTTTAGCCTATCCCAAAAATTATTTCTTTGATTTTTTTGTGTAGCTATTTTATTAATTTGTATTGTTTCAACATGTTACATATATAATTAATCATTTTCATGGAGGTCTCTTCTAGAAGAGAAGAGAGGATTTGTTCTGTGTATACAAACGAATGACAAGGAGCAGATCTTGATTTCATATCTATATCATATCATGGAGCATGCCTAAGATATCAGAAGAAGAATCAAGAGCACTTGTTATACACAAATTCTAAAGGAGGAAATATGGATTCAAGGTCTCAGCCATGGGAATTAGTGCCCTTCAAACATCCTATCACATTTGATACTTTGGATCTAGAACCTGATATGAAAAGATAAATCACAAAAGACTTTGAGTCCTTTGCTAAAGGAAAATAATTATATCATAATACAAGAATGGATTGGAAGAGAGGCTACTTGCTTTATGGTCCTCTACGAACAAGAAAATATAGCATGATTGTAGCTATGTCCAACAACTTAGGTTATGATGTATACAATCTAGAGCTCACTGATGTCCATAAAAATGGAGAGCTAAGGAAACTACCGATAAATACTATTAACAACTATATTATTTTTATTGAGGATATTGACTGCTCATTTAATATCTCAATCCATGCGCAAAAGCCAGTTGTTAGAGTAGACTCTGTAATGATAGGAACTCCAATGCATTAGGCTGATGAGACCAAATTTGTTACCTTATCTAGCTTTCTTATTTCACAGATTGAGAATGAGAAGCAAGAAAAGAGAGATCTGGATAATCCTAAGAAGACTCAACCCCATGAGGATTATTTTATGTCTACCAACAGATGCTAGTGTCCAAGGAATTAACAAAAAAGAGAGTGTCTTTTGGTTTTACAGTTGTATTGGGAATTTGTAATTCAGGGGCCCAAATTAATTGGCTATTAAGATTATTTCATCCTCAACAACAAAAATTATGTGAGATGCAACTATCGGCAAGGCATCAAATTCTAGGAAAATTATGAAGCTGTATTGCAAGGCATTAAATGTTCCTCCCTTGATAAAGAGCTAGAAATATTAGTCAAGGTTGATAATTTAAGATTTATGGTTTTACAATTGTATTATGCATTGAAATTCAAAGCACTAGGTTGGTTGTCCCTTGATATTATTTAATCCTCAGCAACAAAATTATGTGAGATTGGATTGTCAGCAAGGCATAGCAAACATACAATGCTATTTAGGAGAATATCTTCACAATTGGCTTGGTTAATTGAGGATGTACGATAATTCAAAAACTACATTTTTACTACCTTGCACCCATGTTTTTGTGGAAGGATTGGGCCTTTTTTCTCTTTTCATCACTAGATCTTGTAAATAGAAGATGAAAAACATTGAAATATGAAAACTCCAACAAATTTTCAGGAATATTTCAATGAAGAAGTAATTCCAATATAGTGTGTGCTATATTAAAAGAAACACTACTTGGAATTCTTGCTATTTGTTTGTTAGTGATTTCTACTTCCATATTTCTTTATGACCTTTGGCCCTGAGCTTAAGTAATATTAATACATTGAAATAAAGTGTCTTGTATTCGAAGAGAACATACTTTTCTCTTTCCATGCTTGCCTTCGTGTTTTTTGGGGTTTAATATTTGTGTATACCAATTCCATGGCATAGATTGTTGGTAATGACTAGCACACACCTCTAGTTTTTGTCAACTTGAATTAATTTATCTCAAAGCCTAACTAGGTGTGGAATATTCTTGTATATTGGTAGGCATTGGCCTTTCAAAAGAAGATTTTAAAATTAGATTATTCATGAACTAATGTGTTAAACATTGCTATAAATGTTTGTAGGGAGTTTAATGGAAAATCAAGCTATAAAGTAGTTGAAAATTTGTTATATTGTTAATTTTTTTTTAATGTTGGACTAGTGTTATGGTGTAAAATTGTACTCAACATTTGCTTCTAGTTGAGAGTAATTTCATTTGCACTTCTAAGAGCCCAACTCTCTAGGTGAACCAACCATTCACACCAAATATTAAAGCACATAAATTATTTTAATCTTCTACATGGCACAATGTTGCCTAAGCATTAAAGAAGTATAATAACTACCCCTCTTCCCACTTAATTTTTTCCTCATTCTCTTCTTACTCATGGATGAGCATTTACTATGCTCTAAAGTGGTAGAGAAAATATGATGAAGTCCCCTAGATGTCTAACAACTCTCTTCTCTTAGCCTTTTCTGGAAATAAAAGTCTTCCTTTTTACCAATGAGATATTCGCTATGTATAACTTAGGCCATTTTTTACAAGAAAATTTTCCACGAGGTGACACCACAAGCACAAGCTCTCGAAACCGAAAAAAAATGCCATTGAAGTCTACAAGATTATTTTATATCATCAAAGTACAAAATATTTCCACTTGGTTTAGGGTTCCCCTGCTATTAGTTGAAGGCAATGAAAGTAAGAGACTAGTAATAACAGAGATCTTGGGTCAAAGAAATGCAGTACAACTGACCGATGAGGATTATGGTTTGGTACAATAGAGCTCTATGGTCTGAGTGGTTAATATATAAATGAGTAAAGTGAGAGAAAATAATGCTTCTCGAATCCCACGAGAATCAGATTAATGATTAAACCCTGAGAAATTGGCTAGGAGGAGATGAAGCCCCCTCTAAGCAAACCCATATCTAGCATTGGTCTAGGGGAACTGGAATTGGGACCTCTACAAAGTCAACCTTTTTATTGAACAAATCACTAAAGGAAAAACATAAACTCCAAAGAAAATTCTCCACCATACAATTTCCAAGTAGATCCATGAAATCCAATGAATCAATGAAATTGGCTTTGAATTACAGGTAATAATATGAAAGTTTTAAATTGACTTTGAATTATAGGCCATATTAATTATAGAAATATTAGAAATACTTGAATTGAAAATACTTAGTATTGTTCATAATCCTATAGCAGAGGTCATCTGAGATGAAGTCTTGTAGTCTTCCAATCATTGGGATATTTAGGAGACTATTGATAGTATGTTGGGGAAGCTACCATTGGTGCAAGCAATTTTAAATTGTAGATCTACACACAAAATATATGACTTGTCATTTGGCATAGATTGGGAACCATGAACAAACCATTACACATAGAAGAATATGATCCTAGCCTTTAATGGGTAAATGGAGAGACCCAGGAGAGTGTCTTCTTTGTAGCAAAACTCACCAGTTTGGCATATAATGTAAACTAACCAGTGTGTATAAAATGACAAGGTAGTTTTTAGGTAGTTAAATAATATTGTTGACTGAACTCAAATTTATTTGAATAATGAACATGCTTTTACGTTCTTAAAGGATTTAGCAAGAGGCAAATTTTGTAACACTTCTAATGACAATTTTTCTTTTGAAAAGAGATATTCTTGTATTCAAATCATCCCATGCAAATGTATCTTCCTACACCACCATTAAATATATGCTTGTACATAAATCTTGTTGTTGGTAGATTTATTTTACCAAGGATTTTGTTGTTAATACATATGATATACAAGTAGGACCAGTTGTACAAATTTATCACTTGTGGTGCCTCCATTGACCAAAATGTTCTTTAGTATTGTATTAGACACAGAATACGTTGTCATTAACTTTAAGTCACAAGAGGCTTTCCTCCTCAATGTACCCCATCTGTTCTATTCACTTATTTGGTTTACCATTTCAGATTCTAAAATTTATAGACTAACTATATCAATGTAACATATTCATTAACAGTCATAAAATTGGCTTAAAAAGTGATAACAAAGAGGCAACTATCCATTGATATTTAATTATAGTGACAAGTAGTAAAACACCATTTCATAGACAACATAATGAAATGCTAAATGAAATTCATTGTATGATCATTCTCAGAGAACTCTGAGCAAATATTAACATAGTTATTAGGTTTGCCTCATTTAATTATGGAGCACATTTAATTATATAGCACATTTCAATTAGCTTATTTATATCATCCCCTCACTTTGTACTTCCTCTAGCTAATTTGGTCCTCATAAACTTCTAAAATTCTACCACATACTCCTAATAATGGAAGCTACCCTCACGCCACTATCATCCTGCTTTCATTAACACTAAAAGGTTTTTGGTAAGAAGGATATTACTAATTATTTCAACCATAAAATCACCTAAAAAATACTAGACAATAAAAGCAGAGATTGCATGTATTGGAAGCCACCATCAATAAATCATATGGCCCTCCACCTTTTAGATGTTTTGGAGACTTGTTATCTATTATGTTGTCGCCTAGCATAAATTGCTTCTAGATTCAAATGGATCCCCTAGAACTGTAAAATTGTATCATAATTCTAGAAATGGTTTTCATGTGTTCCATGCCCTGTTATCCAGTAGAAATAAAAAAATCAAGGGTCAACAATGTCAAACCCTGGTCATTTTTCTATTGAATCGTCATTTTTCGAAACTGATCAAAACTATCCTCAAATATAGGAAAAAGACTATGCTTATTAGTCATGTGTCTTAGTTAAAAAAATTTGCATCCTTGTTTTCATATGCTTCTTATAGTAACTTACAGTTGTCCTATAGTTTTCTTGGAGTAAGTTGCATCAGATCATACCAAATGAAGAGGGACTATGGGCAGTCCTAATATAAAGGTAGGTCGATTCTCCATGTTTTTGGTATATAACACTTTTTCTTTGAACAATTTGAGTACTTTTAGATGAATAAGTGGGAGCCCATCATCTAGGTAGGTTTAAATTTTCTTGAAGTTATGTCACCAGAAGATACAAAGTGAAGGATAAACCTGGAATCTAACTTCATTTTAAATTGTCCAACCTTCATTCAAGGTGATCCGTTCCAAGTGAAAATTTTCTTATCATTCAATTAGCATACCCTGAACAGTCCCTAACTATTAGGTTAATGGGATGTATATGCCTAGATTTATCCTCAATAAACTTAGATTTACAATTATTTCAATAGCTAAACAGTGCAGTTTTCTTCCCCATGACATTTAGGCTATATTCATGTTCTAGAAAATTTGTGTAAAAGCTCTGGTGAAAATTCCATGTAATAAAAGTTACAAAAATAATAACCACGGCTGATGGGACACTTATCCCAAGATGAGTGTTGGGCAAGTCATCCTAGGGGGTGTTCATTTGGTTGTTTAAGGCTAAGGTAATTGGCAAAGGCAATGGCTAAGGCTTTGGAAAGGAAAAATGGAATTTTTGGCACATTTATTTATGAAAATAATGGAAATTAGGAGAAAATGGAGGTGAAAGGTCAGAGGTTGCATGTGAGGAGAAAAATGAAGGAAAATAATGGAAAATGAAGAAACTAAAGGCCTCATTCATAAAAATGCTTCTGAGGATCAGTTGGTATACTTTTTTTAGTTCGATTTTGGAGCTCTCTCATTATTCTCTCTCTCACACACTCTTAGACACTTAGAGTTTTCTTGGAGCACTTTGGCATTGGAGAAAGAGGTAAAGAAGGCAAGAGGAAGCAAACATCAAGCAGGGAAAGGCAAGATCAAGCAACTACAACATGATTCATTGCAGGTATCGATTTGCATGTGTAGTTACCTTGCTATATTTGGTATACATGGTGTTTCATGTGGTTGATTTCTATGATGGCATGGGTTTTTCCAGGTGTGACAATGTTTTTAGACTAGCCTTGTCATTTCCTGATAGCCTTGATGAGATGGGTTCTCATACATCGGTTGAGATGGATTGCCGGATGGATTCAAAGCTGAGTGGGTTGGATCTCAAAATGAAAAAAACATGGCCTAGTGGTCCCTAAATAAGATTGTGGATCGCAGTGAATCCACTGGCCTAGTAACCCTTGAGCTAGACTGTGGGTTGCGGTAAAGCCAAGATTGTCTACCTCTGTGGGCCTAGGAATCCTTGCCAATGAATGAAGGGATATATGGTAAATCCAAGAGGTGGATTTCTCTCCATTGGGCCCAGTAGTCCTGGGATGGGATGTATGGTAAAGCCAAGAGAGTGGGTCTCGGTGTAGGTCCTAGTGATCCCTGGATCGGACTATGGATTACAGTAAATCCTGAGAGACTAGGAGGAACTCAAATTCCTCACGGTGTAGGCAGAGAACTTTGGTAGAATCCATGCTTGTTTGGTTATTTTTTGTTGGTTATGATTTCCACATTCATGCTTGGAATATGGCATGGAGGTGACTAGCTAAAGAGAGACTTGGATTAGCCAATCTATGGTTGGGTGGAACATGGTAGTCCCATCTTCAGTTGGTTTTTGCATTCATTAATGAGAAATTCATTCCCTTGGTTTTCATGTGTAAATGTACTCCTTTATATGTGGATTGTATGGCTGATATATTTATGGTATTTTTGTTTTTACTATGTTGGTTATATGTATGTTTAATGAAAACAACTATGTATGGCTCTCAGTATGTTTTAACTTGTAAATGAATGGAAAATGTATTTATGACCTAACAGATGATAATGTAGCAAAAGACATGAGGGAATATTGGTTCTTAGCGATCCTCAAATAAGTATGAGATCCCTATGCTTAATTATGTTGTTTAATCCTGTATATTACATGTTTGTGATATGTTTGAAGAAATGCATGTCATGGCTAGTAGGGGTTTGGTTAAGGGCTTGTTTAACTAATTTCTTTTGCTTCATTATTTCCCTATTATTTTACTACTCTTAAGATATCATTCCATTTTGGACAGTGACCTGGGCTCTAGGCTACAAAAAGTGGCTCAAATCCCAGGGACAATGGCACAAAATTAGAAAAATTGGTCCCTGGATGTTGGCATGCAAACTTGTGAGAGCGTCCAGAAGTTCTTGGACGTTGCCATGCCCATAGCATGAGAGCATCTAGAGGGAAAGTGATCATAAGTTTTAGTGTGACCTAGGGGCAAGTTGCCTGAAGTGTTGGCATGGTTTTCATGGGTCCTATAGCTGATGTGGAAAGTTTTTTTTTTGTGTTTCCATCGATTCCATTTCCTTAAGGTCACATTGGAGGTCGAATCCAACCATAGTAGCCTCTTGTCGCATGTTTACCCCAGTTGGTCGGTTACTTGGGTAGATGTGGGAGGAGGGTGTTACAGAGTAGTATTAGAGCATTGTTCACCCCTCAGACTGGATGGGATATGTGTTGGTCACGCATGCATGTTAGTTGCATGTGTGTCTCTTACACTTGCATTCCATGTGCTTACTGCATTGCATAATGTTGATCATGGTTGTAGTGATGTTGTCATGAGTAAATTGATGTTCTTATTGTGAAGTGCATCATCATGAGTGTATGACTGGTTATATGGTGTTATATGTCGCTTACATGTTGTTATATGTCACTTGGTTACATTATTGTATGTAAGGTTGCATTCTTGTATGTTTGGTTACATGTGTCAGTATTGTAGGTGTTAGAGCAAGGAGTTACTCCAAGTCTGCAAAAGGATTAATCCTTACACATCATGATTTCATTTCAAAATTTAAAAGGGTTTTTTGAGTGGTGGGATTACTTCTGAAGGAGTTTTAAAATGATTGTGTTCCTCTTTAACTTTCATGCATTTGGCAAGTTGTGGCAAGCATAATTTGTATGGTTAAGTGAGTAGTATAAGGGAGCAAAGGAAAGAGAACAAGTAGATAATACTTATCCTAAGAAACTAAGTATCTTAAGACAGTCACTTCAACTACATACAACCTTGTAGCAAACTTTGTTTTTTGGCAAGGAGAATAATAGTTAGAAAATAGGAAAAACTATAAAGTATTTCAAAAATCCTTTGTGAAACCTTCACTAACAATTTGTACTTAAAGTGATATTATGATTTATATCAAACTTGATAGTAGATAAGTCATCATTAGATCCTCTTAATGATTCTCACTCATACTATACTACCTGTTGTAATTTATCATCAAAAAGATTAAAACAGGCTTGACAAGGAAAACAAAAATTAGGAAGTAAAAATAGGTATAAAGTGTCTCAAAAATCCTTTCTGAAACCTTCACTAGCAAGTTCTACTTGAACATATATTATAATTTACATAAAATTGGACAATAGATAAGTCATCATCACATCCTCTTAATGATTATCGCTCATACTATACTAGCTACTGCAAATTTATAATTCAGAAAGTTGAAAACAGGAGATAGACAAACCACACATTAGATATGACTTGAATCACAAAATCCTCCAGCATGAAGTGTAGAAAAAGCTATTTTATTCAGTTGAGTCTTCAGGTGAACCAAAATCTCACCCTAAAATGATATTTACAAAAGGTATATATAGGGAGAGAGGCATCAACTCCAACTCTCCTAAATTGGTGCTTCCATTATATTCTTGTTACATGAATGCCTTTTAGACATTAAGATCATCTCCCATTGAATTCAAAAGAAAGTACATATGTAGATGAGAAGAAGAGGAAGAATGACACTTTGATGCTGGAAAACTTACTAGCTACCCCTTTTGCTATTGAATTTTCTCTTTATGGTCTTGCCTATTGAATGACCATATGTCTTCATTAAACATAGCCTTCAAAAGCCTCATCACTATCTTATATCCATAATCTTTCTTATCCATATCGTT
Source organism: Pinus taeda (assembly GCA_000404065.3). Taxonomy (NCBI): domain Eukaryota; kingdom Viridiplantae; phylum Streptophyta; class Pinopsida; order Pinales; family Pinaceae; genus Pinus; species Pinus taeda. Next base: position 240,992 of record APFE030836967.1, read on the forward strand.
ATGAGTTGTTGTCTTCCAAAACTAGCCCAGAGGTTTTGCTGCTGACAACTATATATTTCTGTTCTGACAGGTGCTACCGGAAATTCCAGTCATACCTGTAATGGAGAAAAAACTAGAAACACTTCAAAACTTTCAGTATGATAATGTTTCCACTTCAAAATTTCAACAAAAATGCTTTTAAATACCCTTTCATCCTATGTGAGCTTCAACCTCTGCAAGCTTATCCAATTTGGTTTTAATTCTAGCATATTTAGACCTTGTGATTTTTGTTGTGTCTTCTTTGATGATGGTGTCTCTCTTTTCTGCTTCTTTTTGGATCTTTTTCCTTTTGGAAGATTCTAATGGGTGGTCCATGGGAGCTTTGTCTCTTTGTTTCTTCAAGGATATTCTGTTTTCTGCAATTGAGGGATCCTCAATCTACAGCTTTATAGGTTGTTATTCTATAACTATTACTTCAATTATCAAACTAGGGTTATTTAGGGCCTTCGATTTCAATCTGTATTTGTTCTTTTCCCTAGTATGCGTCCTCCTAGTTCTAGCAACTAGTTTTATCTCTTCCTTCTTGTTTTTACTGGTTCTTGTATACCCTACTTCCTTCAATATTTCCTCATCAGAATCAAGAAGTTGGTCTTGTTGTTGTTGTTCATGTGCTTCCGGAATTTCAGGAAACACCCGCGTTTTAGATTTCTCTTCAGCTACAAGTTTTCTTCTCCTAGTTCTTATGTAAACCTTTATGCGCAGAATAGCTTTCAACTTTATGCGCAGAATAGCTTTCTCCTTGCTGCTTTTTTTTTTCAGTTTTAGTAGCTGAAGGCTTCTTTTTGCTGCTTTTGGCACCTCTACTCACACCTTCCCTTCTTGTCTTTCTTTTGGAGCTTCCCTCAGCTGATGCGGTTACTGACCTCTTTGTCTGAACCTGTGTTGAAGAGGGCTTAACAGTTTCTTGGGGTTTTGGTGTAGGTTGGCCTACTCTGTAAAACAACAAATGGTCCCAAGTCTGGTTCCTCTTTTTCAATTCTTCTTCAACCAGAACCTTGATAATTTCCTAATGATACAGGTTGTACTCTAATGCTTCTTGATGTGTTTGAATTCTGGCTGCCATTTTGGTTAGGCTCTTCAATATAAAATAAGGTAGATTAAGAGTCCTCATACCTACAAAATGAAACAAAAACCTCATATGGTACAGAAAAACTACTGAATATCTTCTCTCACAAGTGAGGAATATCTTAACTAGCTTGATTGTTTCTTCCCATTCTTTCTTCAGATTACTATTGGGAATTCCTTTAGCCCAGTTGGGATCACTGTATTCATCTCTGATAAAAGCATTGAGATTTCCTCTAGTGATAAGTTATCCTTTGAACCAATTTTATCCTTCCTGGGGAAGGTTAAAAGCCTCTACAATAGATTGTTCTGAAACCTGCAACTGAAAACCAAAAATGGTAGCTTCCTGTCCATTGAAAGTCTGATCAAATTCTCAGGCTACTCCTTGATGTGAGTCTCCTAACCTCGTGCAGAGTGGATACAAGCCTTCCTGAATGAACAACCTTCTTACCTTCGGATTAGCATCGACTAACTCAGCTCCTTGGGGTTCAATTCTCTTAAGCTTTCCACCTTTCCTAAACTTTGGTGCCATAGAAAATCTACTTGTTGATTATGAAGAATAGGTGTCAAAGTGTTTGAATCCTTACCTAATAGTTGTTGCAACTATCTTGAGTTAGGCTACCTAGAAATCTGGGATATGTTCCTTAACTCCTTAATCAGTGTCTCCTTGGATGCTCTTTAGAAATTCGAAATGGTGACATTTCCTTCACTTTCGATATTTGAGATAAAACCATGGTTCAATCTCCCATGTATATAATCCTTCTTGATTACACAATATTTCATGTCATGCTAGACAGCATGTTGTTGTAATGATGAAGTCGAGTTTCCTTGGAGAGTCCAGCTGCTCTGTTATAGGTGGTTGTACAAGAATCTTGCAAATTTGGCAATTTTCCTTGATTAATTCAGACTAGCCGGAAATTCCGGTAGCGTATTACGCGGAATGGAAAGAGTGACCTTCAGAATTTGAATATCTGACTGAGGCTGACACTGTAGACATGCTTTAGAGTTTGGGAAACCATAGTTATTTAAGATGGGTGGGGTAGAAAATGATTGCCTATGGGTGTGGCTGACACCTAGCAAACCTGATCAACCAAAACGATTAATGACTACCACTTGACTTGACTTGGGGTTTTGTGACCTATCCAATCACGAAATATCATGATTTGGATTAAATATTCTACTTCCATGACACGTGGACAATCAGAAACAGTTGTGTTTTTTGATTTATTAAAAAAAAGGGGAAACGCTACCAGAGATTCTGATAACATCAATTTTTTTTTAAAGAAAACAGGAAATAAAACAATCACTGAATGACTGCCCAAAAAATAGGGGAGACTGTCTGAACGAGAAAATTGGGCACTATCAGAAATTCCTGTAGCATTTTTTTTTTTTACATTTTCAAAATTAATCCTAAAAAATAAAAATTTCAAAACCTACTCATGACTTAGCCTAGAACTATGCTAACATTGGCTCCACAGGGGATAGAGCTCTCCCTGCAAAGCTCTAAAAACTTTTTGTAGTTTCAGTGCCTTGTCATTGGGCTATGGAGTCTTATTATGAAATCACACTGGTATTTACAGTGAAATCAGGCTACCAACAACCTTAGTAAAAGATTTTTTTGAGAAAACGTGCATTGAATGGGCCTCCATACAATTTTGTCCCATCAAGATTCTGCAACTCAAAAGTATTGTTCTGCAAGATATTTGAGATTTTGAAAGGACTAAGCCATAAAGCATCAAATTTTGAATGCTTACATGGATCTTGGTGCTGTGCATCCCACTTCAATACCAGATCTCCAATCTGAAAATATTCTTTTTTAGTCCCTTTATCAAAGACTTCCTTCACAGCTTGCTAATATTTTCTTACCAAATCATATTGTTGTTCTCTCTTTTTCTGCACTTCTATGATTTGATACATTCTTCTGGTCATGTCATTTGGTTTAGCTTCATGATCTTGCAGTAGTTTGGCTACAGAATAGATAATTGGACTAGAAAAACAACATCAATCCCATAAACCATCTGAAAAGTTGATGTATTAATATACTTTTTGATTGTCACCCTGTCTGCCCACAAAGCAAATTTGAGTTTTGAGTCCCAAGCTTTCTTGTTTTTCTCCAGCAAGTTGGTGATGATTCTTACCAAGCTTTTATTAGATGATTCAAATAAAATATTCCCTTGTGGGTAATAAGCTATAGAATGAGTAAGATGAATACCATAATCTTCACAGAAATTTACCAATGGTGTGGATTTAAAACCAGCTACATTATCTGCTACTAGTCTTGATGGACATCCAAATCTAGTTATGATTCCTCCCAGAAAGTTAATGATAACTTTATGAGTGGAATTCATGGTAGATATTGCTTTGATCTATTTGGTGAAGTAATCAGTAGCAACAAGAATCCATCGATGTTGCCCACTTGAAGGTGGATGAATTTCACCAATGAAATCTAATCCCCACTGTTGGAAAGGTGCAGAAACAATTATGGGCTTGAGAGGTAAAGACTTCAGATGCTTTTTACCAGTGAACCTTTGACATTTTTCACATGTTCTCACCTCAGCATATACATCAGAAAATAAGCTAGGCCAAAAATAGCCAGCTCTCAATATTGTGTATGCAGTAGTTCTCCAATAATGATGACCTCCACAAACACTACTATGCATTTCAAATATGTCCTTTTTAGATTCCTCTGGATCAATGCATCTCAACAGAACTCCTGTAGGATCTTTCCAATACAGACAATTATCCTTGATGAAATACCTAATGGTTTTCAACTTCAAAGAGCTCACTCTGCTTTTATCGTACTCTGGAGGGGGTTTGAGATATTTTAGAAAATAAACATCTTTGTACCAGCTACTCTCAGCAAGCTTTGAATCTACTGTCATACTGTCAATAGGTTCTGAGATTTTCCCTTCTAGATTATCATCCATGAAATTCAAACCCAACACTTTACAATTTTCTTCAACAAGTAGTTTGGCTAGCCCTTGACCTTTGATTAGTTTAGTAGGTTTTATCTCTATTTCAAATTCAAGAAGTTTAGTCACCCATTTACTTCTCTTTCCATCAATATCAGGCTGAACCAGTATTTCTCTAACAGCAGATGAAGAGACATAATCTATCACTTGAGCATGCAAAATATAAATTCTAAAAGCTTTTAGAGCTTTAACTAATGCATAAGCATGCTTTTCCAACATTTCATACCTTAATGCTCCATCTCTAAGAGCTCTGTTGAAAAATTCTATGGGTGCTTCTTTATTTTCTGAATCCTTTTGTAACAAAACAACAACAATGGTTCCTTGAGAAGAAAAAGAGAAGATTAAGAAAGTTTTTGAATATTCAGGACTTACCAATTAAGATACTTCAATGATAACCTTTTTTATCAGCTCAAATGAATTTCTGGATTCAACTGTCCACTTGAGTTCTTTGTCCTTCCTTAGCATTCAGGTAATATATTTCACCACTTCAGCAAAATTTGGGATGGATCTTCTAAGAAAGTTTATCTTTCCAAGGAAATATTGAATCTCTTTCTTGGATCTTGGAAGTGTTAAATCTTGAATTGCAATCACTCTTTTTGGATCGATCCTCACTCCATTTTTAGAAACTATGTGACACAACATTACCTTCTTTGAGAGAAAAATGAGACTTCTTTGGATTCAAGGATATACCATATTTTCTGCATTTAAAAAATACTTGTCTCAAGTGATGAAGGTGTTCTTGATCTGGAGCTGAAAAAACAGTAATGTCATCCAAATATATGACCAAGAACTTGTCCTTTTCTCCAATGAATGCAAAGTCCATAGCACGTTGGTAAGTAGCTCCAACATTCATGAGCCCAAATGACATATTTGCATATATGAATGTACCCCAAGGAATAGTGAATGTTGTCTTCTCTCGATCTTCTAGCAAAACATATATTTTATTATACCCAGAAAAACCATCTAACATGGAAATTATGTCTCACCTAGTCACCTTTTCAAGAATATGCTCCATCTTCAGTAATGGATAGTTATATTTCTTGGAGCTTTTGTTAATATTTTTGAAATCCACATATAATCTAATTTCACCACTTTTCTTTCTTACTGGCACTAGATTGGTAGCCCAATCTAAGTATCTTAATGGAATAATGATTTTAGCATCCAACAGTTTCTTCACTTCCTTTTCCATCACTGGTAGCAAGAGTGGGTTGATTTGCCTTAACTTCTGCCTGAAAGGTTTCATACCATTTTCAATGGTATCCTATGCTCAATGATAGATGTATCATGTGTCTTAAGATCTTCATATTTCCAGGCAAAAACATCGACAAATTCACAAAACAACTTGTGATATTCCATCTTTCTTTCATCTAGAAAATCTTTTGACAACTTCACATACCTTGGTTCTTGTGTTGTACCTAAGTTGAAATCTTCTAATTCAACATTTGCTTCAGCTAACTGTGGCTTGACTGCAACATCATTCTGATCAAAAATTTTCTCAAGTGGAATTAACTCCTTGGGAATATGATTGGTAGGCATGATAGACTTATCAACAATTTCTTTTTTAAGATTTCTGGAATCTTGATGCTTAACATCAACTTGCATTAGGTCTTCTTCTTTATCAATATTTAGAACAACAAACTCTTCAGCAACTTCAAAAAACTTTCTGATCTCCTAGTCATCTTCAAAAACTTTCTGATGCTTAGCATTATCAGGAACGCTAGGTCTAAACCTAACTTCCACTTCATATTTCAACTTTATAGGCATTGGAATTTTGAATGAGCTGACTGAAATAGAGAGTGAATCTTCTAGAATATTACTTTCTCTTGGAACAAAAGAAATGTTAAAGGCCAAGAAGGAGTCTTCTATCATGTCCCATACTGCATTCCTGTAATCTTTGAGTCTAGGATGCTTAGTTTGATAAACATTTCTGATTTGTTGAATAATAAGTTCAGCATCTCCAAAAATATAAATTTATGATATATTCATATATTTTTCCTTCTTTAAACCAATTAATAGAGCTTCATATTTAGCCACATTATTAGTTGTCTCAATTCAATCTTGAAAGAAAAAGTGAAACTTTCCTTCAAAGGAAAAATAAGAACAATCCCTGCACTAGCACCTTCTTCGGAACATGAACCATCAAAAAACATTTGCCATACCTTTGCTCTTTCATGACTGATTTGATTTTTAACAGGCTTTAAAATCTGAAAACTTTCTGTAGGCAAGGCAAAGTCAACCATATGTAGAATGCTTGAACCAACTCTAGTTGTTTTAGGATATATCGGATGATTAGTAGGGTCTTCAATGTCACTAATGATATATGCTAGTTGAGCTTCTCTTTAAATTCTTCTTTGTTCTCCTCCAAAAACAAGAAGGGTAGCATAAGTTAAATCCATTTGCAAGGTTCCTCCCAACCTTTTAATCCATGACCTAGAAAGTGACATACCAAATCTAGGAGGGATATCAGCTACAAGAATATCCATCACCATCCCTCTCATATGTAACTGAAAAATACTTACTGCAAGGTCTTTAATGATGCCAAGGCATTAGACTTTCTAGCAATCAAAAGAATAGAGATCTTGATACTCTATAGTTATCCCAAGACCTAGTTCATCCATAACTACCTTGAGCATTATATTATGTGAAGCTCCAGAGTCCATAGGAAAATTATGGAGGGTCTTTTCATGAATATTCAATGATAGATAGAAGGGATGGGTAGAATCATCTTTTTCTTCTACCAATGGACCTAAAATAATAGTGGGCTTATCATCTTGAAGGTTAACAAGATCAAAGACTACTTTAGTAGGTGAAAGCTAACAAGCTTTTAATAAATTATTTTTGAAATGTTGATTTTTCATGAGTTCAACAAGGGAAACAAGAATGTTCATCTTCTGAATCTCATTTTCAAAATTGAAAGAAGAGTGTGGTTTGTGGGAAATTTTTACCTCAAGTGAAGGGAAATAAAATACTACCAGAATTTACAGTTTTTCGAGTTCAATCACTTGTTTCTCTACTGGAATATCGGGTGCTACCGGAATTTCCAGTCTGTGAGATTTTTCTGCTGAAATTTTAACTGCATCTTTATTCTTCTTTTGTTGTGCAACAAGTTTAGAAGTGTCATCATTTTTCTTTGATCTAAGATTGTACCTTATTTGATGATCAGTTGCAATCATGGAATGATTAGAACTCACTTCATTATTATGAGTATATGACATGAAGTCTTCATACTATGATTGTATAAGATAAATTGTCCCTTACTTGTCTCTAAGACAATTTATATCAGCACCTCTTTCCAACCCTTCAGTGTCTTCTTCATCTTCAAATATAACATTTTGCAAAGGAGGTTGTACCTTCTGATCATCAACATCTCTTCTTTCTCTCTGCAGAATTTGAGGAGCATTAGGACTTCTAAATTGTTGTCTATTTGGCAAATAAAATGAAACATTTCTGGTAGTAAATGGTCTTGATTCCATCTTCAACTTAGACATATCAGTAATCAATGATATGACCATCTTGGTAAGCTCATCTAGCTTAGGATCTATCTCAGAAGTTTCTGAAGTAGAAACTTCAGCTTTTTGATTTATTTTTTCTCTGTCAATCCCTCCTCTGAGTCTATTAGCTGCTAATATATTTGATTCTACCTCCAGTGCATTGTCCTACATTTGTGATAGCGTAGCAGATCTTATTTCTCTCAACAATAAACAAAAGTCAGGATCAAAAGCACCAAACATAAGTGATTTTAGTAGATGCCTCAGTAAGCTTGATTTCAGTAGGTATCTTAACATATATTTTATTGAATCTCTTAGAAAAATCAGAAACTAATTCTCCTTCATTTCTTTTGATTGCACCAAATTTTGTGATATAATACAAAAAATCTTTCTCGTCACCCCATTATTTTAAAAATGTATCATCCAGGACTTCAATTCCAGTGATGCTACCAGCTGTCAAAGATCTGAACCATTTCCTTACATCACCCTCAAGGCTCTGAATAAAAACTCTCATGCAAACATCTTCATGCTCAGTGTTTAGATTATCAGCATAAGCATAAAAATCAACAAGATGTTCTTCAGTTGTTACCTCCCCTTCACCATTAAATTTAGACATATACTTGAGATAATCTCCTACAGGCAATGCATTCATAGGCTAAGGTAAAACTAAAGGAGCATACCTAGCAGCAAGAATTGCATCCATTCAGTTAGGGGTTGGATTAGGACCTACCATGGTGTGAGTTACTAGGATTTGTGGAATAACAATTTTAGGATTTTGAATAGTAGATGAGGAAGCACCAACACTCGATGTAGAGGCTATTTGTTGACTGGAAAACGAGAGAGGTATAATTCTTTTTGTAAAATTAGGAGACAAAATTTGTTGTGCCTTTTTAGGAATAGCTTTTGAAAAACTAGAAATAGAAAAAACAAGCTCTTTCTTACTCTTTTTCTTAATTAGCTTCTCAGGATTAGGGACTTGGTTTTTCAAAGAAGAATATGGGTTTTCCCTAGTTCTAGCCTTACTTGTAGCCAGAAATTCAACAATGGAGTCACCAAGTGTAAAGTAGTCTAAAAATACAGCTGGAACTGTACACCTTAGAACCAAACTTATAACTTTGTCATTTACCCAGGGATAAACTTCAATTCGCCTCCCCGGCAATGGCACCAAAGATGTTAGCGCAAGGAGTTACTCCTAGACTACAAAATGAGTAAGACTTACACATCATGATTCCATTTCAAAATTCAAAAGGGTTTTTTGAGTGGTGGGATGGCTTCTAAAGGAGTTTTGAAATGATTGTGTTCCTCTTCAACTTTCATGCATTTGGCAAGTTGTGGCAAGCATAAATTGTATGGTTAAGTGAGTAGTATAGGGGAGCAGAGGAAAGAGAACAAGTAGCTGATACTAATCCAAGCGGCTCCAAAGACACACACAGGACAAAGAGGGTTGATGGAAGCTTGAAAATCAAAGTGATCATAATGATTTCAAACTAGGACCAGAGTGTAGATCTCATTGTCTTGATCGTGGTGGTGTGAACGGTTCATCAAAACGAGTCTGTATGTGAATGTTAGGAGAATTCAAATTTTAAGTTGACTTTGGTGACTAGGCAAGCTTAAGGAGGCCGCAATTTGGACAAATCCGGCCACCAGATTCCAGCCAACCTGGGCTAGATTCCAGGCAAATTTGTGGCCTGTTTAATTTGTCTTCTTCAGTCAAATTTCGAATTTTTAAAAATGACCATGGACTCTTTTTAACAAAAAACATATAACTTTGGGGTGGCAAGCCACCAACCCTACCATCCCCATATATCCAATAATAATAAAAGAATATTTTAATTATGGGCCGACGGGCCATGATCCCTGACAGCCCTCCCTCAACTACCGTAAGAAATTAATTAATTAAGGGGTGGGCGGCCATGACCCCACCACCCCCGGAGCCTCCAACTAAACTACCTTTACATATATTAATATATGGGCTAGGCACGAGCCACCTCTGGTGGACTTATCCCACACCCCCAAACGTTGTACCAACCATCTATTTAATGCAACAAACCAACAACCTAGCAAACCCTGAATGTTAAAAAAATGACTTGTTATATATGGCGGGGGAAAGATGTGATCCTCCGACCTCCGTGCTCCAAATATATCCGCCAACCATTGGGCCACGGGGTTTACTTGGTAAACTATGCCCATATTTTTTTATATAAATCGTTAAAAAAATATGGAGGAGAAAGGACCGAACAGCGGATCTGAGAATGGAGGTGTGGAACAGGAATGGAGCCACATGATGTAGAAAGGAATGAAGGCCAAAGATTGGCACGTTTGTCGAGGCAACCATTTTTTAATTAATTTATTGTAGGTGGAACCATGAGCCCAGAGAAAACGCAGGTGGAACCATGATTTGCTAAAATTCTCAAGAGGGTGAAAGTTTTGCAGTGTCCAAATTGGACAAATTTTATGTCAATATTACATCTCTCAATGAAAAAAACTCGATGGCGCAGTCAATTTCCTAATCTGAGTAGACGATTTGCAGAGGCCCTGGAGGAGGGAATCTTTGAGGAATCTAGGGGGAATCTAAAAGATTCCTTGAGCCCCAGATTCTCAATTTCTCAAAATTCAAAAATTTGACGGTCGATTTTGCACTATTCGATGCCACAAATCTAATGGGACATTCATATTTTTCATTTGCTCATTTTATTTTCTAGCCACTTTTCTAAGTGGAGTGCAGGTATCAGCATTTATGTGTGAGCAGCCATTTCCATGCAATTGATGTCGTGAGATTGATGGCACAAACAGCTTCAGTAGTTTGACATCCACTTCCTCAGATGACCCCTGGTTGTGAGGTATATGTAGTGTGTTCATGTACTTATTTCGCTACGCATTGTGCTGCACTGAGCCCTGTTTGATGTTGATGAGGGATCTCGTTTCTTACTTGTTTTCATGATTCTTGCTTGATGTGACGCAGAATCATCTATGTGATGTACTTGTTGTCATGATTCGTCATGTTGTGTTTTCAGATCCCTTTGTTGTATGTTGATGGGTTACTCATGTTATCATCATGTATGTTTGCATTGAGATCCCTTTTATGGCATGTTGGTGGGATGCTCATCATGCATGAGTTTATGTCATACTGATAGGAGTCCTTTCTGACTGAGATTTCCTATACCAGAACGTCTCTTGGAGCCACTCCTATGTGACGGAATTTTCCTTGTATGATAGCGACATCACCTCTTATGTACATCATTACTATTGATAGCACTTAATGTAGTGGCCTACACCATCTTGACACCAGGTCCCGGAGATGTAGTCCCTCCTGGACAAACTCCGTTATCAACGGCTTATGTTTTCATGTGCTGATGATTATCATGTTCCTATTCTTTACTGCATGCACATGTATTCATTTATGTTCTTTTAAAAATGCAATTTAACACATCTTGAAAGTAAAAGGTCTTGGAAGGTTCCTTCATCACATCCAGACCCGGATCAAGTGGTATAAGAGTGGTCTTTGCATGAATGTGAATTGCAAGCGTGAACAATGGAATGTGCAGTGATAGAGGATGAAAAAATGATGTACAAGACCTTGCTCAAAATTTCCAAAAGAGTGGAAATAATGTAGGAAACTCTACAAAAAGAGACAGAGGAAAAGGAGCGATTGCAGCTTCAGTTGCGAGCCATAGAAGAGGCCCTGGAAGAACTGAAGCACAACAAACATAATCTTCCAATAGAGAACGATGAATTGAATATGCTTCTACATGAAGAGAAAGAGGAAAAACATAGCTTTCTATGACAGTTGCAAGAAAAGGATGAGGCCTTGGAAAAGTTGCAGCGTGACCCATGTGAGGTAGAAAGTAGTTCTCTGAATTCATGTATGTTTCACGACGATGATTTCGTTGTTTTTGAAAATCATACCACAGGAATTGGCTCCAAACTGTTCAAGAAAATGGGGTATGAAGGAAAAGGTTTGGGAATTAATGGCCAAGGTATTGTCAAACCCATCAAAGTAGAAGAATTACCCTGCCAGGTAGGACTTGGGTATGTCAGAAAGGAATTTGGGGAATGCATCGAGATAGCTAGTGAACCACCAACAGCAGATGATGAAAGGCTCTCATCAGTTCTTTCCAAATCGATAGAGGAGGTAAAAGATGTTGATTTCCTTTCAGTTTCATCTTCACATAGTATGATTTCTGTTGGAGATTTGGAGATCCCAATTATAGGTACAAACATGAGGTTCCTTACAAGGACGAGGCACGAGGAGGAAAAATAACTTGGTGTTAATAACCAAGACATAACTCAACCATTGGAGCTTGTGTAGAGACCTCAATTTGCAGGCTTAAGATACACCAAAGGGGAATTCTCAAAGATGTCAGATTCTTTCGAGACATCGTCGAAATTGTCGAGGAAGGAGAATGACGGGAACACATCACCATCATCCCATGGCAGTTTCCATTGCAGGGAAAGAGCTGATGCCAGCTCTCATCGCCATACTTACACCAAAGGCAACAAGGAAAGGTATAACCATTTTCGACAATCAAATGTTTATTTTGATTATAATCGTGTTGTTAAAAATGAACATAAATCATGGAACTGGAGAACATGTACCTTTTGTGGATTACATAACCATACATTTTCTAAGTGTTGGAAAAGAATGGCAGCACACAAAAGGATGAAGCATGAAAGGCCCTCTCAGTAGCAGGTTAAACAGATCTGGAGGAAGAAGACCTATTGCAGTCACTGCGACAGAAGTGGCCATCAAAGAACCACTTGTTGGAGGCTCCATCCAGAGCAACACCTTAAAGACAAAGTGTTGGTGCATGAACCAGGTGAAACGATTGATCAGCAAGAAAGACCATCAGAGTGTAATGACATGTTCACCTTGATAAATGAAAAATGGTTTCTTGAAATGTTAACATTTCATGGTAATACTTTTGTAAATCATTTGTTGAATTTTAAAATGTAAAAGTGATGATGGTTTTTCCATCACTTGTTCAACAATAATGATGTCTGGTCTTATTTTGTGTTGCATGATAAACTATGAAAGTGATGTTGTGTTTCCATCACTTGTCAAAACAATAGTGTTTGGCCTTATGTTTGTAAATCATGTGTTGTAGTGATGATTTGTTTTCCATCACTTGTTGAAGCAACAATGATATGTTGGCCTTGTTTCAGTAGCTGGAGTATTGTGTCCATCGTGATGTAAACTTGACCCCGAGTAAACTCGTGGCAAGTGTGGGAAACTTGGGTCATTAATTGGTTAGTTAAGACAAGCATGTAATTTGCAAAACAATGTGCTATATATTGCAGGTGTTGGCTATTCACTTAAGGCTCCGAAGAACAAAGGTGAAGGAGATGGAAGCAAGACCTTTCAGGACACTTGTGATGCAAACAAGGTACAGAAAAGTTGTAGATTATTTTTTCATGCTTTTGGAGGACAAAAAGCTCCTCGGTGGGGAGGATTGATCCAGGTGGCTCTAGAGACACACACAGGACAAAGAGGGCTAATGGAAGCTCCAAAATCAAAGTGATTAGAATGATTAAAAACTAGGGCTAGAGTGTAGATCTCGCCATTCTGATCGCGGTGGTTTCAACGGTTCGTCAAACCGAGTCTGTATGCGAAAGTTAGGAGCAGTCAAAGTTTAGGTCGACTTTGGTAATTGGGAAGACTTAAGGAGGCCACAAATTGGATGAAATTTTTCCACTGGATTCCAGCCAACCTGGGCTAGATTCCAGGCGAATTTGTGGCCTATTTAATTTGTCTCCTTCAAATTTTGAATTTTTTAAAAATGACCATGGATTTCTTTTAACAAAAAAAAAATATAACTTTCGGGTGGTGGGCCACCAACCCCGCCACCCCCCATATATCTAATAATAATAAAAAAAATATTAATTATGGGCCGATGGGCCATGACCCCCGCCGACCCTCCCTCAACCATCGCAAGCAATTAATTAATTAAGGGGTGGGTGGCCATGACCTCCCCAGCCCCATAGCCTCCAACCAAACTACCATTGCATATATTAATATATGGGCTAGGCACTGGCCACCTCCGGTGGACCCGGCCCACACCCCCAAACCTTGCACCAACCATGTATTTAATGCAACAAACCAACAACTTAATAAACCTCGAGTGTTAAAAAAAAATGTTTTGTTATATATGGCGGGGGCAGGATTTTATCCCCTAACGTCTGTGCTCCAAATATATCTGCCAACCGTTGGGCCATAGGGTTTTCTTGGTAAACTTCACCCATATTTTTCTATATAAACCCTTAAATTTACTTGTATAGGGAGGAGAAAGGACCAAACGACGGATCTGAGAATGGAGGTGTGGAACAAGAACAAAGCCACATGATGTAGAATGGAACGGAGGAAAAATACTGGCACATTTGTCAAGGCAACCATTTTTTTAATTAATTTATTGCAAGTGGAACCATGAGCCCAGAGAAAACGCATGCGGAACCATGATTTGGCAAAAGTCTCATGAGGGTGAAATTTTTGCAGTGTCCAAATTGGACAAATTTTATGTCGATCTTACACCTCTCAGTGACACAAACTCAATGGCTCAATTAGTTTTCTGATCTGAGAAGTCGATCTGCAGAGGACATGGAAGAGGGAATATTTGAGGAATCTAGGGGAAATCTAAAAGATTCCTTGAGCCCCAGATTCTCAAATTCTCATAATTCATAAATTTGGCAGTCAATTTTGCACTATTCGATGCCACAAATCCAATGGTGTGTTTAGATTTTTCATTTTCTCATTTTATTTTCCAGCCACTTTTCTAAGTGGAGTGCAAGTGTCAGCATTTATGTGTGAGCATCCATTTCCATGTGATTGACGCCATGAGATCGATGGCACGAACAACTTCAGCAGTTTAACATCCACTTCTTCAGATGGCCCCTAGTTGTGAGGTATATGCAGTGTGTTCATGTACTTCTTTTGCTATGCATTGTGCTGCATAGATCCTTGTTTGATGTTGATGAAGGATCTTGTTTATTACTTGTTTTCATGATTCCTTCTTGATGTGACGCGGAATCATCTATGTGATGTACTTGTTGTCATGATTCTTCATGTTGTGTTTTCAGATCCCTTTGTTGCATATTGATGGGATACTCATGATGTCGTCATGTATGTTTGCATTGAGATCCCTTTTATGCTATGTTGGTGGGATGCTCATCATTCATGAGTTTATGTCATACTGATAGGAGTCCTTTTTTACTGAGAGTTCCTGTAGCAGAACGTCTCTTGGAGCCACTCCTCTGTGAGGGCATTTTCCTTGTATGATAGCGACATCACCTCTTATGTACATGATTACTATTGACAACACTTAATTTAGTGGCCTACACCATCTTGACATCAAGGCCCGAAGATGTAGTCCCTCTTGGACGAACTCCATTATCAACGGCTTATGTTTTCATGTGCTGATGATTGTCATGTTCCTCTTCTTTACTTCATGCACATGTATTCATTTATGTTCTTCCAAAAATTCAATTTAACACATCACAAAAGTAAAAGGTCTTGGAAGGGTCCTTTATCACACAGGGACTTGGGTCAAATACTTATACTAAGAAACTGAGTATCTTAAGACAGTCACCTAAACTACATAAAACCTTGTAGCAAACTATGTTTTTTGGCAAGGAGAATAACAATTAGAAAGTAGGAAAAGGTATAAAGTATTTCACAAATCCTTTGTGAAACCTTCACTAATAATTTCTACTTAAACTAATATTATGATTTATAGCAAACTAGATAGTAGATAAGTCATCATTAGATCCTCTTAATGATTCTCACTCATACTATACTAGCTGCTGTAATTTATCATTTAAAAGATTAAAATAGGCTTGACAAGGAAAATAACAATTAGGAGGTAAAAACAGGTATAAAGTATCTCACAAATCCTTTGTGAAACCTTCACTAGCAAGTTCTACTTGAACATGTATTATACTTTATAGAAAACTAGACAATAGATAAGTCATCATCGGATCCTCTTAATGACTCTCACTCATACTATACTAGCTACTGCAAATTTATAATTCAGGAAGCTGAAAATAGGAGATAGACAAACCACACATTAGATATGACTTGAATCACAAAATCCTCCACCATGAAGTGTAGAAAAAACTATTTTATTAAGCTAAGTGTTCAGGTGAACCAAAATCCCACCTTGAAATGATATTTACAAAAGGTATATATAGGGAGAGAGGCAGAAACTCCAACTCTCCTAAATTGGTGGTTCCACTGTATTCTCATTACATGAGTGTCTTTTAGACATTAAGATCATGTCTTATCGAATTACAACAGAAAGTATAGGTGTAGATGAGAAGAAGAGGAAGAATGAGACTTTGCTGCTGGAAAACTGACTTGTTGCCCCTATTGCTACTAAATTTTCTCTTTATGGTCTTGCCTATTGAATGACCATATGTCTTCATTAAACATAACCTTCAACAACCTCATAACTATCTTATATCCATCATATTTCTTATCCATATCGTTATGAGTTATTGTCTTCCAAAACTAGCTTGGAGGTTTTGCTGCTGACAGTTGCATATTTCTGTTGTGACAGGTGCTACCGGAAATTCTGGTAATACCCGTAATGGCAAAAAAACTAGAAACACTTCAAAAATTTCGGTAGGATAATGTTTCTAATTCAAATTTCAACAAAAATGCTTCAAAATACCCTTTCATCCTATGTGAGTTGCAACCTCTACAAGCTTATCCAAGTTGGTTTTAATTCTAGCAGATTTAAACCTTGTGATTTCTGTTGTGTCTTCTTTGATGATGGTGTCTCTATTTTCTGCTTCCTTTTGGATCTTTTTCCTTTTGGAAGACTCTGATGGGTGGTCCATGGGAGCTTTGTCTCTTTGTTTCTTCAAGAATCTTCTGATTTATGCAATTGAGGGATCCTCAATCTACATCTATATAGGTTGTTCTTCTATAACTATTACTTTAGTTAGCAAACTAGGGCTATTTAGGGCCTTTGATTTCATTATGTATTTGTTCTTTTCCCTAGCATGCTTCCTTCTAGTTCCAGTAACTAGTTTTAGCTCTTTCTTCTTATTTTTACTGGTTCTTGTATACCCTTCTTCCTTCAATATTTCCTCATCAGAATCAAGAAGCTAGTCTTCTTGTTGTTGTTCGTGTTCTTCCAGAATTTCAGGAAACCCCTGTGCTTTAGATTTCTCTTCAGATACAATTTTTCTTCTCGTAGTTCTTATGTAAACCTTAGGAAAAGGTCTAACAGGAGGAACCATTTTTGGGCTTTCAACTTTCTGGGTAGAAGAGCTTTCTCCTTGCTCCTTTTTCTTTTTAGTTTTAGTAGCTGAAGGCTTCTTTTTGTTGCTTTTGGCACCTCTGCTCACACCTTCCCTTCTTGTCTTGCTTTTGGAGCTTCCCTTGGCTGACGCAGTTGCTGACCTCTTTGTCTAAACTCAGGTTAAAGAGGGCTTAATAGTTTCTTGGGGTTTTGGTGCAGGTTGGCCTGCTACGTAAAATAAGAAATGGTCCCAAGTTTGGTCCCTCTATTTCAATTCTTCTTCAACCAGAACCTTGATAATTTCCTAATGATACAAGTTGTACTCTGATGCTTCTTGATGTGTTTGAATCTTGGCTACCATTTTGGTTAGTCTCTTCAATATAAAATAAGGCAGATTAAGAGTCCTCATACCTGCAAAATGAAACAAAACCTCATATGGTACAGAAAACCTACTAGATCTTAACTAGCTTGACTGTTTCTTCCCATTCTTTCTTCAAATAACTGCTGGGAATTCCTTTGGACCAGTTGGGATCTCTATATTCGTCTCTAATAAAAGCAGTGAGATCTCCTCTAGTGATAAGCTGTCCTTTGAACCACTTTTCTCCTTCCTGGGGAAGGTTAAAAGCCTCTGCAATAGATTGTTCCGAAACTTGCAACTCAAAACCAAAAATGGTAGCTTCCTGTCCTTTGAAAGTCTGAGAAAATTCTTGGGCTACTCCTTGATATGAGTCTCCTAACCTCGTGCAGAGTGGATACCATCCTGCCTAAATGAACAACCTTCTTACATTCGGATTAGCATCAACTAACTCAGCTCCTTAGGGTTCAATTCTCTTGAGCTTTCCACCTTTCCTAGACTTTGGTACCATAGAAAATCTGCTTACTGATTATGAAGAATAGGTGTCAAAGTGTTTGAATCCTTACCCAATAGTTGTTGCAACTATATTGAGTTAGGCTGCCTAGAAATTTGGGATATGTTCTTTAACTCCTTAACCAGTGTCTCCTTGGTTGCTCTTCAAAAATTTGAAATGGTGACATTTCCTTCACTTTCGAATATTTTAGATGAAGCCATGGTTCAATCTCGCATGCATATAATCCTTCTTGATTACACAAGATTTCATGTCATGCTAGATAGCATGTTGTTGTAATGATGAAGTCGAGTTTCCTTAGAGAGCCTGGCTAATCTACTACAGGTGGCTGAATGAGAATCTTGCATATTACGCGGAATGGAAAGAATGACCATCGAAATTTAAATATCTGACTGAGGCTGACATTGCAAACACACTTTAGATTTTGGGAAACCTGAGTTATTTAAGATGGGTGGGATAGAAAACAGTTGGCTATGGTTGTGGCTAACACCTAGCAAACATGATCAACCAAAACAATTAATGACTACCACTTGACTTGACTTGGGGTTTGGTGACCTATCTAATCACTAAATCTCATGATTTGGATTGGATATTCCGCTGTCATGACACGTGGACAATTAGAAATGGTTTTTTTTTTTTTTCGGATTTATTTTTAAAAATGGGAAACACTACCAGAAATTCCATTAGCATCGGAATTTTTTTAAAGAAAACAGGAAATAAAACAATAACTAAAAGACTGTCTGAAAAATAGGGGAGACTGTCTAAACTAGAAAATCGGGCGCTACTAGAAATTTCGGTAGCATTTTAATTTTTTTTAATTTTCAAAATTAATCCTAAAAGATGAAAATTTCAAAACCTACTCATGACTTAGCCTAGAATTGTGCTAACAGTAGGTTTTGTTAAAAGTATTGTTTTCTTATGTTTGATTACATGCATCCATGTGCGCGTGTGGTTTCTTCCACATTGCATGTTGATGTTGCATGTGGCCATGTGTATAGTGGTTTAATAGTTGTTGTTGTCATGCATGAGGTCATGGTATATGTAGTCGATATGGTCATGCATTGATGACTGGACTCTAACTAGAATGATGTTTATGTGTTGATTCATTTATTTGTATACGTCTATATGTTGTTATGATTATGTTATACATGTATCACTCTAATTTGGATGATCTTGCAGATAAGGTAACCTCCCCAAATTATACCAAGGTACGTTGGTTTGTTATTATTTGGTTTATTTGAAATATTATGCCTTGTAGGATAGAAGCTCAAAATGAATAGCAAGATGTTATACTACAAGGACTCTCCTTATGAATCAGATGAGAAGTATGGTGTCCACTCTTCTGATTTAGCAGACACATTGAGAAGCTTGAAGGAAGAAATAAGGAGTTGTAAGGAAAATAATGACAGAATCATATAGGAACAAGAGAAGCAGGTGGAGGTTAATGCAATACTCCTTCAAAGTTTGTGAGAACTGTAGCAACAAGGGCCACTTTGGATCAGCCATGGATAGGAGGACATAACTAATGAGGCACATGGTAATAGGTCTCCTCGTAGACACAAGTCAGATATAACTAACACAGTGAGAGATGGAAGGATGTTGGACACTCTGAATAGGTGCTATTCTAGTTCTGGTTTTGACATGCATCATGATCATCATCGTTATCATCCTTACAAGAGGAGTGATAAGGGATACTTTCGAGATGAATTTAAGAAAGAAAATCCACCTACTTTTGATGGAGATGTGAAGAATCCGGAAGATGCAGAGGCTTGGATACTCAAGATGAACAAATTATTTGAGTTGCATGAGTACACAAATAACATGAAGGCCAAAATTGCTATCTTCAGCTTGAAACATAAAGCATACATTTGATGGGAAGATGTGAAGTGGGTCAAAGACATCAGGACATATGACTTGAGTTGGCACGAGTTCAAGAGGATTTTAAGGAAGAATTACCTGTCATAAAGGTACTACAATAGTAAGGAAAAATAATTATGTGAGCTAAACATGGGTCGATGAGAGATGAAGAGTACGTGACCAATTTTTTGGAGCTATTGAGGTATGTGCCATATCTTATAGATGAGAAGGCTAAATTTTCAATGATTTTTCAACAGTTTTCCATTAGCATTTAGAGGTCGGATTGAGTATGATAAGCCTCGATCACCCGAGGAAGTCATTGGGAAATTGAAGCATTTCTATGAACAATGAAAGTGTAAGAATGAATCTCAGTGAGGATGGAAACGAAAAAGCAAAGGTAAAGGTAAATGGCAGGTTAAGATAGAAAAGCCACAGAATGTAGATGGGAAAGAAAATATGGCATGGAAAAAGAATTTTAATGCATCTAGTCAGGGACACAGGTCACAACAAGAGCATAGAGGTGAGGGCACTAGTCGACTGGAGTGTTGGACATGTGGCGAGGAACACCTTAGGAGATATTGTCTGCAGAATTAGGGTGGTAGGTCTAAGATATACAGTGCACAGGAGGCACAGACTATTGGGGATGTGAGGTAGTGTATTCCTCATATTTATGCAGCCATGGAAAACAAATAGGAAAAACATTAGGCATCTATCATTCAAATGGACTTTAAGCTTTTTGATAAATTTATTTCTATTTTGATTGACCCTAGTTCTAATTATAACTATGTTAGTCCTAACTTAGTGGATAAGTGTGGTTTAAGGAATCACATGTGTAACCTTGGTTAGCACAGTTCTATACAGGTACAAATAAGCAAGTTCATCATTGGGTAAGAGTTTGTGCATTTTATTTGAATGGTATTCCTACCACAACATATCTAAAAGTATTACCGTTGGGATCATACAGTATGTTGTTGGACATGGATTGGATGTATCTTCATAGAACCAAGGTAGATTGTTATGACAAATCCATTAAGTGTATTGATGACAATGGGGAACCAAGAGTCTTTCAAGGTAAGACGAAATCCACATCAGTTAGGATGGTAAGCTATGTAGGAAACGCATAGTCATGGGAACGGATGTATGTTATTCACAGTGCACATTTCTAGTGACAAGGATAAGGAGGTTGAGGATGCAAATGTGTTGAGAAGGTACCCAATTTTGAAGCAGTTTTAGGATGTATTTCCTTAGGACATTACAGAGTTTCCACCTTGCAGGGAGGTAGACATTTCTAGTGAGTTAGTGCCAGGGGAAACTCCAACATCAAAGGCACCTTATAGGATGAACACACTTGAGTTGGTAGAGTTGAAGTTGCAATTGAAGGAAATGTTGGACAAGGTATACATTAGACCAAGAGTATCACCATGGGGCGCACTAGTATTTTTCATGAAGAAGAAAGATGGAACTCTCAGATTATGTATTAACTATAGGCAGTTGAACAAAGTGACTATCAAGAACAGGTACCCATTACCAAGGATTGATGATTTGTTTGATCAACTGAAGGGAGTCGTAGTTTTCTCTAAGATCGACTTGAGATCTGGATAGCACCAGGTACGCATCAAAGAGGAGGACATTTACAAGACAACTTTGTGGACCAAGTATGGGCATTATGAGTTTTTGTAGTTCCATTCAGTTTGACTAATTCTCTAGCTAAACTTATGTTCTTGATGAATAGTGTGTTGCATTTGTATTTGGATAAGTTTGTTATCGTGTTAATTGATGATATATTAGTATATTCTAAAAATGAGGAAGAGAATATCGAGCATTTAGAAGCAGTGTTGAAGTTGTTGAGCAAGCATCAGTTGTATGCTAAGTTTAGCAAGTGTAGTTTCTTTTAGACTGAGGTACACTACTTTGTGACATGTTGTCTCTAAGGAGGGAATGCAGTAGATCCAAAGAAGACAAGGGTCATCATGGAGTGGGTAGCTGCTAAGAGTGTCGATGAGGTGAGATATTTCATGGGGTTGGTAGGCTATTACAGGAGGTTCATCAGGAACTTCTCATAAATTTCTTATCCTATCACATAATTAGAGAGGAAGGTAATAAGTTCGAATGGGCAGAGGAGTGTGAGGCTAGTTTTTAGCAGCTTAAGCAGTTTTTGACACATGCACCAGTGCTACAGTTTACATATCTAGAAAAAGAGTTTGTAGTATGCACATATGCTTGCAAGAGAGGACTTGGTGGAGAGCTTATGCAGGATGGACGGGTGGTATGCTATGAGCCATGAAAACTAAATGAGCATGAGTAGAACTACTCGATGCATGATTTAGAGTTAGCATCGATTATAAATGCAATGAAGATGTTGAGGAACTATCTTCTTCGCAGGAGATTTTTTACTAATGAGTGATCACGTTGGGTTGATATATTTGTTTGACCAACTGAATCTGAATGCCATGCAAGCTTGATGGTTGGCCATGATTGGTGAGTTTGATTTTGAGATCATATATATCAAAGGTAAAGAGAATAGGGTGGCATATTCTCTCAATACGCAAATACAATTAAATCACTTAGTAGTTATGAGCTCCTATGGGACAGACTTATAGGATAGGATCTTGCAGGTAGGTTAGTAGCATGTCAGGTATATGGATATTGTGCGCAGGATGTAGCAGAGTATTGGTACAGGTACAAGTGATAATAAAGGTGCAGGTATAGGCGGTAGTATGGGTACAGGTGCATGGGATGTGGATTATTATCTTACAACAAATGGATTGGTCAGATTCAAAGACATGATATATGTTCTAGATATTAGTGATCTCAGGAAGGTGATCTTGAGAGAGTTTCATGCGAGACCTTATTCAAGTTATTAGAAGACATTGACTGCAGTGAATAAATTTTTATTATTGGTCGAACCTAAAAAGGGATGTAGCAGAGTTTGTGGCTAGGGGTTTTGATTGTCAAAGAGTAAATGCAGAGTGTAAACATTGAGGTGGACTGCTACAACCGATCGCAACTCCATAGTAGAAATGGGAGGTCATTTCCATGGGCTTCATCACAGGGTTTCTGAAGACAGTGAGACAACATGCTTCCATCATGGTTATTGTGGGCAAGTTGACGAAGGTTGCACACTTCATCCCAATGAAGTATAAATTCTGAGCTAGTGATGTAGCAAAGGTATTCATCGGAGATGTGGTCAAATTGCATGGTGTTCCGAATAATATCGTGTCAGATAGGGATGCAAAGTTCACTTCCAATTTTTGGAAATAGTTATTTACAGGTTTGGGATGGGGTTGGCCTTTAATATAACTTACCATCCATAGACTAATGGACTAATGGAGAGCATCAATAAGATATTGGAGGACATGTTGAGGATGCATGTGATGCATCAGCAGTGGAAGTGGGAGGAGTATCTTCCCTTTGTTGAGTTCACATACAACAATGGTTATGAGGAGTCATTGAGGATGAGTACTTTTGAGGCATTGTGTGGATAGAGTTGTAATACTCCCATAAGCTGGAGTGATCCAGTAAACAGGGTACTTGTTGGACCAGACATGTTGGTAGACATGGAACAGGAATTGCAGGTGATTAAGAAAAATCTAAAGGTAGCACAGGATAGGTAGAAAAGTTATGCAGATCAGAATAGGTTATTCAAGGATTTCTAGGTTGGGAAACAAGTGTACTTGCACATCAAACCCAAGAATATATCCTTACAAATTGGATCATGTGCCAAGTTGGCACCATGGTTTTTTGTACCCTTCAGTATCATTGAGAGGATTGGACCAATAGCCTATTGACTTGCACCGCCTTCAACAATGAAAGCCCATGATGTTTTCCATGTATCATTTCTTAAGAAGTATTTTATGGATGTTGATCATGTGATTGATTGGTTTGTATTGTAGGTTTAACCAGATGGATAATTCCAGCCAGTACCTCAATGTATATTGCATAAAAAGGTGCTCTTGTTTCGAAAATGAGCAATTGAACAAGTCAAGGTGCAATGGAAGCACTTTGGGCTCAATGAAGCCACATGGGAGATGATGGATCAGATGCAAGTCATGTATCCTTCCTTGTTTGCCGGTTGAGGCAAAGGAATTTTGATAGGGTGTTTTGGTATATGTTTTGATGTGGTGTTTTGGTGTATGTTTTGGTGATATTTCTATATTTACATATATATATGGATGTAAATGTAAATACCGCTATGAGTTATTCTATAAAGCTCCAATAAGCAATATGGGTGTCATATCTTTATGATTGTCATGTTGTTATATTGCCATGTTACTATGATGTCATGTTGTTATGTTGTCATGTGGGTTGGAACTTAGCAAGGTGATCATTATATATACTGGATCGAGTTATGTTATAAATATCCATTAGAAATATGTTTTCTTTCCAGTGGTTTGTTAAATTATATGTGTGATTGAACACTGAGGACAGTGTCCCCCAAGGGAGAGAGTTCTGTAACAACCCTGGTAAAAATTCCATGTAATAAAAATTACAAAAATAATAACCATGGTTGATGGGACACTTATTCCAAGCTAAATGTTGGGCAAGTAATCCTAGGGGGTGTTCATTTAGTTGTTTATGGATAAGGAAATTTTCAAAGGAAATGGCTAAGGTTTTGGAAAGGAAAAATGGCGTTTTTGGCACATTTATTTATGAACATAATGGAATTTAGGAGAAAATGGAGGTGAAATGTCACAGGTTGCATGTGAGGAGGAAAATGAAGAAAAATAATGGTAAATGAAGAAAATAGAGGCCTCATTCATAAAAAGGTTTTTGAGGATCAATTGGTAACCTTTTGTTAGTTCAGCTTTGGAGCTCTCTCATTATTCTCTCTTTATCTCTCACTCTTGGACACTTATAGTTTTCTTGGAGAACTTTGGCATTGGAGAAAGAAAGGAAAAGAAGGCAAGAGGAAGCAAAGATCAAGCAAGGAAGGCAGGATTAAGCAACTACAATAGGATTCATTACAAGTATCGATTTTCATGTGTATTTTCCTTGCTAGATTTGGCATGCTTGGTGTTGCATGTGGTCGTTTTCTGTCATGGCATGGGTTTTTCTAGGTGGGACAATGTTTTCAGCCTAACATTTCCATTTCCTGATAGCCTTGATGAGATTGTTCTCATACTTTGGTTGAATTGTATTTTCAGATGGATTCGAAGCTAGTGGGGTGGATCTCTGAATGAAAAACACGTGGCCTAGTGATCCCTGAATCGGACTATGGATCACGGTAAAGCCACTCGCCTCATAATACCTAAACCAGACTATAGGTTGGGGTAAAGCTAGGATTTTGTGCCTTGGTGGCCCTAGGAATCCTTGTCAGTGAATGGCAGGATATACGATAAAGCCAAGCGATGGATTACTCTCCGTTGGGCTTAGTAGTCCTGGGATGGGATGTATAGTAAAGCCTTAAGAGTGGGTATTGGTGCAGGTGCTAGTGATCCCTGGATCGGACTAGGGATTATGCTAAATCCTGATAGACTACGAGGCACTCAAATTCCTCATGGTGTAGGTGGAGAACTCCGATAGTATCCATGCTTGTTTGGTTCTTTTTGGTTGGTTTTGAGTCCCACATTCATGCTTGGAATATGGTATGGGGGTGATTAGCTCAAGAGAGACTTGGCTCAACCAATCTATGGTTGGGTGGAACATTTTAGTCACATCTCCGGTTGGTTTTTTCATTCATTAATGAGAAATTCATTCCCTTAGTTTTCATGTGTAAATGTATTGGTTTATATGTGGATTTTATGGCTGATATATTATGGTATTTATGTTGTTACTATGCTGGTTATATGTGTGTTTTATGATAGAAGCTATGTATGGCTCTCAGTATGTTTTTACTTGTAAATGAAGGGACAATGTATCTATGACCTAATATATGATAACGCAGAAAAAGACATGAGGGAAAAATGGTTCTTAGATTCCTAGATATGTATGAGATCCCTATGCTTAATTATGTTATTTACACTTTTATATTACATGTTTGTGATATGTTTGATGAAATTCCTTTCATGGCTAGTAGGGGTCAGCTTAAGGGCTTGTTTAACTAATTTCTTCTACTTTATTGTTTCCCTGTTATTTAACTACTCTTGAGATATCATTCCATTCTGGGCAGCGACTTGAGCTCTGGGTGGAAAAAAGTGGCTTGAATCCTGGGGACGCTGGCACAGAGCTAGACAAATTGGTCACTGGATGTTGGCATGCAGGCCTGTGAGAGTGTCCAGAGGTCCCTAGATGCAGGCATGCCCATAGCATGAGAGCGTCTAGAGGGCAAGTGATCATAAGTTTCAATGGGACCCAGGGGAAAGCTTCTTAAAGTGTTGGCATGGTTCTTAGGGGTCCTATAGCTGATGTGGAAGGTCTTTTTATTTTGTTTATGTCAATTCCATTTCCATAAGGTCACATATGAGGTTGAATCCAATTATAGTAGACTCTCGTCGCATGTTTACCCTGGTTGGTTGGTTACTTGGGATGTGGTAGGAGGGTGTTACAATCTGTGTCTCCTGGGCAATTTTGACTTCAGAGAGAGCATGTATCCCCCTCTAAAATTTGTCTTTGAATACCTCAAGCACTTTTCAAAATAACTTTCTAAATTGCAGAAATTGACTTGAATGAAGCTCTTTCTTGGATCAATAGTCTCCTTGTAGACATAGGCAATACATCTAACTAGGCATAATAGTGCAATGTACCAAATTAAATCACCTCCCAAACATAATAGTTAATAGTTGTAATGACAACATGTACTCAACAATCAGCTTGAAGTTCTTAATCAAACTCCTTATTGGACATTGAATATGGATGTGACATGGAATTCTCTTTATAGTTGCTTAAAAATAGTACACACACATCATGCCTCCAAACTTATATAGATAAATAAAGACTTTTTCTTCCAAGTTGTCTTCCTCCTAGACACTAGAAAAACATATCTCTTGGAAAACAAAACAATGTACCTAATGAAATCACCTCTTTGTCAACATAACCAATAGTGATAGAAAAAATGTATAGTCAGCAGTATACCTAATGAGTTTAATTAGACTCCTTTTAACCTTGGATGTTGAATCTTAGAAGTGGGAATTTCTACACAATGGCTTCAAAATACACACATGATGTATTAAAACCTAAATAGATAGATATAATACATATAAACATACATACATTTACCCCTGGTTGTGTATATAGTATAAAAGAACAGTGTTCCTTAGTGAGGAGTAAGCTCAATATAGGTACCCACAAATAGAAGATACAAAATATCACAAATTATATGGTAAGAAGAAAAGAGTTTCAATTGTCCCACACATAAGAATACTCACACATGTATAGTCTGTTGTGTTAAACATAATATTCATCTTGGAAACACCGAACATGGAAATTTTAAAAGGAAGCCTATGATATCATCATGTAACTGGTTCTTGTAATGCAGATAACATCTTGTTTATCTACAATAAAATAAATATCTAACGACTTTAATTTTAATAAAAGTCACTTTAACAGGAGTTTCCAATAATGGGTTGTTAGTCTCTAGACATAGACCCAACTCTATCATCGAGGACTGAATGAGTTTAATTTCTTCAACTGTGTATTTCTTAGATAGAAAAGTTGTCAAATTAGGAAACGAACTCCAACAAAAGATACAGAAACAAGACATCAAAAGGAAGAGCAAGGCAGGAGGGTTGAGCAATGGAAAAAGGAAACTATTCTAGAAGTGGTGCAAATATTACTAACATGATAGAAGGTCATACCTAAATTGCAAGTGGTAAAAAATGCCCCTTACTATATTTGGAATTTAGATACATAGAAGAAAATCCAACTTCCAACCAACTTTAAAGGTGTATTAAATTGATCCAACCTAATTATTGGAAGTCAACTGTAACCATAAAATCTTCAATTTCATGGTAGTACCCCTTTGACATCACAACATCTCAAACATTCTCTAAAATGAGATGACAAGTGTGAATAAAAAATAGTGCTTGTGTCTCTGATGAGGTAAGATATATTTAAAAAATAAAACTTGAATCTAACACCCAATGTAGATTTTTACTTGTAGATTCAGCAGCTTACGTGATATGCTAAAAGACAAGATACGAATCTACTCTGCTCTTTAGTGGAAACCAATATTGATCGATGAAAACGATAAGTAGCAAAGGAAGAATTTCAATCTCACATAACACAATATTTATCTAGGGAATGTTATAGACATATTTGGGCACATCAACCCAAACTTATATGTCGATAAACTATGGTTCTTTGACCCCTAAAAGAGTTGTTTCATACCCTAAAAGAGATTAGTCATTTGATTACATCATTCCCCAAAAGTTCCACCTAAGAAACCATCCAGAAATGGCCTAAACTAAACCATACTGACTGCTCCACTAGCTGGGTGCGATGCATACTGAGTGGTACACTTTCAGTGTGCGATGCATACTGATTAGGCCTTCTATATGATGTGATGGGCGAGGATGGACAAATGTCCAAAACAGTTTGCTAGGTAGTTGCTCATGGAATCTTCTAGAAACTTCTCCTATGCCACTTGCCTCTCTGAATTCGCCCAAGGATGAGTAAGAGATCCAAGAAATCTCTAAGTGGAACCAATTGTAACAAGTGGAATGACACTAATCAAACCCAAATATTACTCACACCCTTGCACATATCTATAAATGGATCCCTCATCTAAGAGATCTAGAGGCTGGAATATTGTGAATTGCAAGGAAGTGTTGATAGTTTGTAATTGAGGAAAGAGCATTGTATTGTTGGTGTGACCTTGCTATTTCATGAGGTGAAGAGGGATTGAAGCTGGGAGGATGATGCTGGATTAGACAACTGGGTTGTAATTCTCCCTTCTATTTAATAAATTTCTTCAAGTTTTCTTCCATATGATTGTTCAATTGCGAATGTTATCATTTGTTCATTATATATCTGATTCTGTAATGTTTATGTTGTAGTAGATCAAGATGCTTTGATGGTTCTTTGTTGTTGTACTTGTGCAAGTACTCTCCAAGCGGGTGAAGTAGAGAGAGGAGTTGCAAGCTCGGTCAAGCGGGAGAGATATAAAACAAGGGATTAAGCAGAAGTTCCAAGTTGGTTCCTTTATCTTTCTCTTATCTGTTGTACATAGAAGAAATTGTTGAATTGCTTTAAGCTGTTGTTTCTAGGGTAGCTACGAAACCTAGAGGGCTAGTCATTCGACAAGACCCTAGTTTTCCCCGAAACAAATTGGAGACTCCGCTGGGGATGAACAAATGTTTGTTTGTTGTTATTGTTTGTTTTATAAACTATAGACTGAGCCTAAAGTCAGCCAGGTAGCCTTCGAATTGCTCTTGTTCTTGCTCTACAATTGCATAGTAGATGAATGTTGCTTCAATCAATCTCTGGTTTAGTTTATGAATTAAACATTTGACTTACAAGCATTCTAGATGCCCTTTTGGTAGCTTAGTAACCTCTCAAGACCTCCCTCTATACTTTTCTCTTTACTGTTCATCATAGCTCAACCTAACTCATTGAAAACAATTGCACATCTGAGCCAAAACCCACTTCAGTTGCGCTTCCTGGCCCATCGCACTGTCTGTCACTGCAACCCAGTATGCATCGCACCTCCTGATTGTAGTAAGTGTGATGCATCCCTGTTTCTGTGAAGCCCAGGTGCGATGACTGACTGAACCTTTTTACATTCTAGAAATTGGGGGTTTTTGACCTTGTTTTCAGTTTTGTTTAGTTGTTTTGCTGCTTATGAATAGTACCTCCTTACTGAAGCCTGCTTGCATCACATAGATCAGCCTCCTTTAGATTAGGATTAGTGAATGTTTTTATGTATTTTTTCATCATTTACAATCCTTTGTCGAAAAGTTGCTTAAATCAATCTGTCGCTTTGATACAAAAAGTATCGTAATTGATGTTTTGTGTCAAAAGAGAAGTGTCATGGATTCTTCCTTCCCTGGATAATCGATTGTACTTTTCGTTATGTATTTGGTTTGATTTGTTTAAACTCAAAGTGTCAAAAGCATTTTTATTCAAAATTGAAAAGTGTCATTTAGTCTTCCTTTCTCTTTTGAAAAAGAAATTGTCGAAAATATCGCTTTGAGTAAAATATTTCAGATCTTTGCTACATTTAGTTTTCCTTTTTGGAATTTTTCACATTAAGGGGAACAAAAACAAATGCATGCATTTGAATTTAGCATTTTGTAGTTTGTGTGCGAAAAATGATTTAGGAAAATGCACTAGTGTGTGCTCTTTTCTCTTTGTTTGAAGGAATTGTAATCTTCTTTCCCTAGTAGCTAGGATTTTCATTGCTCAAAATAAACAAAGATTGCTTATCATTGTAGATTGCATTTTAGGAATTTCAAAATTATCATCACGCTGTGCACCATTGAAAGGAAAACTTTAAACAAGATCAACTTTAAAATAAATTTCAATGAACCTAACAACACTTTGGAACTTAACGCAACACATCTAGAGGTCTAGGCTAGAGACCTGTTCCAACGTCATTAAAGCTAGTAACTATTGTTTTCATTGAAGGTTGGATGATTCTCCTCCTTGATACGACAAGTGCTAGCATGGACTTGTGCTCCCTGTACTGTCGTGTATATATTGGGAGACCACAATAGGCTTATATCCTTTATCCACAGGAAGACGAGTCTGCTGCCTTATTGATCGCAATGCACTGAACACGGCATTCAGGAAGATTGATTATTGTACATAAGTCCTTGGTAATTTCTCTTTGATTTATCACCAAGGTGGTTTGGTAATCCCTCTGTCTAGATTTTCCAGAGTAGTCACTTTCGTTCCTTTTCAACTCTTTAAAAGAAAGGGTCCATCTGAGCACTTGTCACTTCAGGCTCATTAAAAATTGAAGGAATGTTACGCAGTAATTTGTCACCGTTGGTCACCGTCCTTGTTACCCCTACTATCACACACTGGAGGATGCATTTACGGACCTGTGACCAGTGACACAACTTGAAAACACTTGCATTAGAGTCTCCTAAGTATGAACTTCAAAATCCCTGAAGACACCCTTTGAAGATTAGCCCTAAAAAGTGCCCTATTTCCATTAGCGCGAGTCCACAGTGTCTTACTCGCGCCAATGGCTCAGTTCCTCCAAATAGGACGCGCCCATGGATGCGCTGTCACAGAACAAAGCCCGCGCCACACAAAATTAGTCATGATTTTTGGCCAACGCGCACTGAAGTGTTTTTTCCTCCATTACTCATGTAGTTCTCTGGGAAAAATCCCATGGATATGATCGAGTGTCGTCTTTTTCATCCATGACAACTCAGTCCAAAGGCTATTCTGGGACAATGCCAAATCTTCGGTAGGTGTCCGGATACGATGAATACTTCTACCTCTTCCATCCATAAATGCCTGTCACCTCACATTGAACAGGCTAGTGCTAATGGAAGGCTAGAGTTAGAGTGTTGAAGTTTTGAGCTAAAGTGAGCTGAGATTATGTTAGATTGATAGTAAGAGCTGAGAGAGAAGTTATGCTGCCGAAATTCTGAGAGAGGAAGTGGCTTTGCAAGGCATGTCAAATTGCTGACCCAGTTGGAGGAGATTTGCAGCGTCAAGCCTTAATTGGTTGTAATTCTTCTCTTCTTTTATTGAATAATGAACGACTGTTATTATGGTTCCACTCACGTATTTTTCTGGTAATATTTGAGTTATATCCTGCTTGACTGATATATAATTGTATGAGATTGGATTTTACGCTTGTTGTGGACTGTTCTTTGTTTGTGCAAGTGTCCATGCGTGGAACGCGAGGATAGTGACTGGCCAAACCTAGAGGACAGGAGCGACGTTTCTTCCACGACGAATAGCGTTGGATTCGAGGTAGGCCTTTATGACCAACTTTTTGATTATGCAATTAGGAGCTTGCATGCAGCATGTTTGATTGTTGCTAGACCCCTATCGGGCTAGTGGGATCGCCTCTGTCCGCAGAGGGGATTTACCTTACACAACAATTTGGCGACTCCACTGGGGAGTTCGTTGTTGATTGTGTTTGTATTGTTTAATTTGTAAATTGTGGACAGAGTCTGAAGAGTGGCCAGGTAGCCTTCGAAACACTTCTGCTATGTGGAAGTGAAGTAGATCAACGCCACTTCAGTCGATCTCCGATTCAGTTTACAAACTGGACAATCTCAATTTTCCCTTGCATGTCGTTTTTCTCTCATTTATTTGTCTGAATAATTTCTTTGATTAGAGTTCTTGCTATCTTTTACTTGCTAGCTCTGTCTAGCTTTTAGAAGCCAAGCCTGAGACCACCCGTTCTGTCTTTTTGCCTGGCAAACTCCGCCAGCGCATTTTTTCTTTGAACAGTCGCACTTCTGGGCACGAGCTGCTCTCAGACAACTCGCGCCAATCTCTGTTTAGCGTGAGTTGTAGACTTACAGTCGCGCCACACTGGTTAAGTTTTTTAATAAACTTGTTTGTCAGTCTCTTATACTTGGGTCTGTGTCTTTCTGCTCTTTATATGCCTTCTAGAAGTCTGTTGGATTGATATTTGGTTGGTGATTCTTCCATCCTTCAGTTGTTTGCCTTTATCCATCGATTGTACGTCTTGGCCTTTGTGGTTTTTTGTGTTATCGAGCCTTCTGTTGGATTGATGAGTTTTAGATCCGGTCTTTTTGTTGATTGATTTCCATATCTTTCTGGTGGTTATATGAGTTTTACATTTCATACTGCAAGTATCTCGCTTTTAGCTTGCTTGTTTTTACCTGATTTCATTATGACTTAGCTTACATAGTTCCTTGAAGATCTTGGTTTTCCTTTGCTTTGTTAGGTTATTGTTTATGTTTCAGATCTGGTTATAGATTTTTGGAAATGAATTATCTGATTGTGAATATCTCTTGAAACACCTTAAGTGCATTATCATATTATTTTTAAAAGAAAAGAAAAAGATTTTTGCTTTTCGTCAATTAGCATGTTATGTTAGTTTGTTTTTTGCTTTAAAAATAAAAAAAAAGAGAAAAGATTTTTCCTTTCTTGTTGATTAGATGCATTAGAACTTTTGGCATCGTTTTGTTTGTGTGAACCTCTTAACTCTTCTGTAGCTAGATTTCATCCAAACGAAACGAATACAATTCTTGCATGTAGTGGCATTTAGGATATTTCGAGAGATTACATTCGCTAAGACCAGAAACTGAGACTTAATCGAAGATGAACAATAAAATTAATTCAATGAACCTAACAACACATTGAAACTTAACGCTCACATTCTAGAGGTCTAGGCTAGAGACGTGTTCCGACGTCGTTAAGCCTGGTAGTTTATCGTTGAGTGGTTGGGCGATTCCTCCACGGTGACACGATAGGTGCCAGTATGGACTGTGCTCCCACGTACCGTCGAGTATAAATTGGGAGACCCCTATAGGCTTGCAACCTTTGATCCATAGGAAGCTGAGTCTGCCGCCCTACAAACCGTAATGCACTGAAAACAGCATTCGGGAAGATTGACTGCAGTACGGAAAGTCCTTGGTGATCTTCTGATCGCTAAGGTGTATAAGCAGTTTTTCGGTTCGTTTGGCACACCCTCTTACCTAGATTTCCAGAGTAGTAAGCTTTTGATCCTTTTCAGACTGTCAAACAGAAAAGGTGTAAGCGAGCAGCTTGTCACTTCGTGCTTGAAAAACATTCGAAGGAGACTAGAGTCAACTTTTCGTCCTTTTCTCGACTCTCTAAATATGAAAAGGTCAAATTAAAATGTCTTAATAATTTACCCGACCGCGATCACACTACCCATTTAGATTTTGAGTGCGATAGTTTTGACTAGGACTTCGTCTTCCCATGGCAAATTTCTCGGGATTCATCAACCTAAATCCCCCACCTAGTGGGGATGCTGGTCGTTTCCCTTCTTCTGGAAATGCTGGT